>JAGXCT010036704.1:16347-61926 GCA_022495035.1 Philopotamus ludificatus | reverse complement strand
TTTCAAATCAAATGCATCCTTTTTAAAATCAAATGCATCCTTTTACAAATCAAATACAACTTTTTACAAATCAAATGCACGTTTTTACAAATTAAATGCACCCTTTTAAAAATTAAGTTAAAAAATTAATACGTTTTCCCACTTATTACGTTTTTTTTTTCAGTTTCTTTAAAAATGTAAAAAACGGGTTCCAAAGTATTTAGTACCCCGAATTTACGTTTTCCCACTTTTTAACAGTATAAACTTGAAAAATCACTTTCTAGATGTACGGCACATCGTACCGGATGCGAGCGAGAAAAAACATCGCACTCGTGGTAACACAGGTGAATATTGTTCTATTTATTATTTGTTTCGTAATTGCGGACAAAGAAGATCAATAATTAATTATTCTACATGTTTATTTTAAAATATTTATTTAGCTTACATGATTTGAATATACATTATAATTTACAAATAACAACTAAATTAACTACTAGGCTAATCAATATCTATTGGATAAGGAAATCCATAAGAGCAAAACCTTTTTTTCTTAAAAAAGTTAATTGAATTGTTAATTAATTTGAATTGAAAGAAAAAGTGCTATTATTAGGTATAGCGAAAAGAAATTACCATTTCTTAGGGTGCTCTTTGAAATCAGTTTGCGCTTGGCTCCCGGCGAGTAAGTACGTCAAAGTTAGTATTATTTAAACGCGTCTTTCATCCCTTCCCGGCTTAAATAGATTTTTTTTTCATTTTCACCCATAGAAAAAATGTCATGGCCAGAGATCCAAGAGATGCAGTTGCGGTGTGTGTTATTGTTTTTATTTGACAAAGGATTGAAAAGCAAAGAAGCCACCGGAAAGCATTTATGAAGCTTATGGATATTTTAGCTGATTCGGAAGGCTGACGGTAGTTTAAGCAATTCAAAAATGGGGACAGAAATCTAGAAAATAAACCAAAATCGGGAAGGCCGCAAAAAATCAATGATCAAGTGCTGAAATCACTAGTGGAATCCGATCCTCGAAAAACAATTAAAGAATTATCCCAAGACATCGGCTGTCCCTGGTCAACTGTAAAAGACCACCTCAAACTGTTGGGAAAGAAACATAGACAAGGAGTTTGGGTGTCGCATGATCTATGGTCTAACGAGTGACCATTTGTTCTTCTTTGTTGAGCAAGTATGAAACCGATCCATTTCTAAGAAGAATAATTACTGAAGATGAAAAATGGATTATTTATAACTCTCCTAATAAAAAAAACCAATGGCTTTCTCCAGAGGAAGCACCGATTTCAACACCTCGGCCTGGTATGACGTTAAAAAAAATCTTTTGTGTGTCTGGTGGGATGTTTCGGGAGTGCTTCATTATGAATTACTAAAACCTGGCAAAACAGTCGCAGCAGAGGTATACTGCTCGCAATTAAATAAATTAAAGGAAGAATTGATAAAAAAAACGGTCAATGTTAGTAAATAATCAACGGCGCATTTTACAACATGATAACGCGAGACCGCACGCAGCAAAGATCACTCAAGATACAATTAAAGAGCTTAACTTAGAACTATTGCTTCATCCTTCTTACTCTCCTGATATTGCTCCATCAGATTACCACTTATTTCGAAGTATGGAGCATTCGCTTCGCAACAAAAATTTTAATTCAGAAAACCAAGTCCGAAATCACTTAAATGCTTTTTTTTAAATCAAAGGAGCTAAGTTTTTATAAAAGAGGGATCAAAAAGTTGCCCAAATTGTGGAAAGACATTATAAATAATAATGGAAATTATTTAAACAAATAAAACATTTGTAATATTTTTGTAAATATTTTTTTTCTTTGTACCAAAAAAACGATGTTTTCTTTTTGCTATACCAAATATAATCGATCAAATTCCAATAGCTGTAATGATGCGATGTTTTGGAATATATTTTTCTATCGGTTTACCCATCCGCCGCTTTAACTACCTCACACATCATCAAACAACGGTTAGAGAAGTGAGAGGTAGGCTGAGGAGGGCGAGATATCCCCGGCCGGTAAATTAGAAGAAGCAATTTTCCAGAGTGCCTTGCGTCTAGAACGACCGCTTAAATTATCCCAAAAGACCTGTTGAAAGTGGGTCCGTAGGATCGCGGGCCGGGCATCCCGCGGGTCTACCCTTTTGTCCTCGGTTCGCTTCCCGATTTTTCGCTTTTTACCAGCTCGGCGTTTCGGCAATCCGCCCGGCGAATAATACGCGAAGAATGTGCTGCGAGTTGAATTCTCGACCGATTCGGGAACCGAGTCACGGATCTGGACCCGCCCACCAACGCCGCCCCCACCCCGTCTCGGGAAGATCACACGTGGAGGGTTTTCTGGGAAAATAATGGGCATTCTAGGGCGCATTCCCTGATCGAAGTGCGTGGAGCAGTTTTTGCGCCCCTACGCATTCAAAGCTCGAGCCGCGGTCGTTAAGTGTAATTTGAATGTAGTTACCGAAGAACGTGGGTTCGATGGTGTGTATGAGGGTGAAGTGCGTATTGCCGCGTGGATGGTGGTGCTGATATAATGGGCCGAGATGTTATGTGATGAAGACGATTTATATTGGCTCCGATCAACAGTAACTCTGTTGTTAATGCGATACATATAAAGAAAATAATACTGCAACGCATATACACTAGGATCAGAAGTAAATAGACGCTGAAAAAAAAATTGGTTCTTTGACTTCAACTGTGGCTCCCACTCCAACATTTCAGGCCTCGGAACAAGTGTTTTACGTAACAAAGACCCCTGTACAGCTAGAATTAATAATCAGTTCCATTTTCAAGGTCCTGGATACCAAAATCGAATGAGATTCAATACTCTACACGCAGCCGTGAAAATGTCTGTTACTCAAAGATCGAATAGGTCTATCCCTTGAGATAAATAATAAAAAGGTGGTACAAACAGTGGTTGATGACCTAAAAAACCACTGTAAAATATTGGTGTACCCTTATCATTGCTTGATAACACAATCTAAATCTAAACACGTTAATCTAACAAGTTAACCCTTAAATGCATATTGTTGCAGAGCTACAACAATGCAATTATGAGCTTATAACTCATAGCATTGTAGAAATGCAACAAAGTGTGAAGCCAATGAGCTTTCAATTTATCTCTTAGATGTCTCCGCATGACGTGACTGGAGAGATACTTGCACATAATGATTAACCGTTCAAACGCCACGGCGTACAGGCACGCGAAATCGGTCTAACCACCAGCGCCACGGCAAACGCTACTGCGAATTTAATTATGAATAAAAATAATATTTTTAAATGATCATTAATGCAGAGACATATTTTGAAGGCAATGTGATTGTTAGAATGTCGATATGTTTAGCCGTTTCATTTTATGATTGAAAATGGTGGCGTACGGTAAAAATCCATATAATTGGCTTGGCGATTATTAAGGGTTCAGGCACTTTAAGGCTAAGAAAGGAGGAACGACTGAATATTGATTACAAAAAGTCTAATCTTTTTTTAAATATATTTTTTGTAATATATGTAATTATATGACAATGCTTGATTGGTATCACAGTGTAATCCAGGTCGCCAATCACGCATAAAAATATAATAGTAACGTGAAATAATATATATATATAACAATAAAGAAAAGAAAAGTATTATAAAATCTAATAAAATATCAACAAAACGACGAAATTTAACATTATATATATCTACATATTCGGCCAAGTGGTAAGGCAGAGTAAAAGCTCTGGTTACCGGAGAGTTTCTGAGATCACCTGTCCTCACATTTGGCGGAAGAAAAAGCACACGCGAACGAGCTCAATGGTAGTGAGGTGGCGCCCATAAGGGCAACTCGCACTATACAAGGGGGTTATGTACTGCGCCAACCAACAGCTTAAAGAAGTGCTTTGCCAAGTAAATCGACCTTCTTTTCTAGAGGGTTACATACCTCAGGCAGCCCTGTACCCATGCGCTGGGGTATAAACTTGGGTAGAATCCAAACTCTCTCATGTAGAGATATCTAGGAAATTTCTTCTGTATCATCTCTAATCTGAGGGAATTCGAGGCGTCATAATGCGCCCATATAATGGAACCTGATTCAAGCAATCTCCAATGCATCGTATAGCACTCGTATGACTAAGGTGCTACGTATGTGATGAGAATTTCTCAAGACGAAGCCCAACATTCTTGATGATCTCATACACACGTCCGATACATGTAGACTAAATTTTAAATTAGAATCAAACAAAATACCCAGAACTTTAACAGACGATTGCTTAGGAAGAGTTACGTTCCCAAGTCTGTAATTAAAGATGATGGGCTCCTTTGATCTAGAAAATGTTTGACACTTTCCAATACTTAATGGAAGACGATTTAGTATTGACCAATCGCGCAAAAAATCAATGTCCAGCTGCAACGAAAGGGCATCTTCCACTGAAGTAATAGTAAATAATAACGGACCTAAATTTGACCTCTGCGGAATACCGGAAGGTGTAGTGTAGTGTGTTTCTGTTAGAAAGGGTAGAAAGTCTAATATAAATTTTAAAAAAATAGAGAGCAAAACTTTTACTAATGTAATATTGACCAACTATTGTACATACATTTATGATTAGTGTAATCAAAGTAATCGTTGTAATATTTTTAATAAATATTTTATGTAAAAAAATACCCTCAAATTTAATATTAATATTTTATATTAAAAATGTCACTTACATTAATTTTATCTTCGTCAGGAGTATGTTATTTATCCATTTATCTATAAAAAAAATAAAACATATGTAAGTAAATATTTTTTTGATTTAATAAATAATTATATATTCAATACCAAATTATGATTGTTTTGAATTATGCAAGCTATGAAATACTCACTCGCTGAGCGTATGGGCTTTACTAGACTCTCGAATGGTACATAAGGCCAAAGGAACCTGAGTCTCACACGTGACATGAGGGCTTCCCTTTCATGTCCATACCAAAATGATCCAAGCCGTCTTGATATGCGGTTTTTGTAAAAGTTTTCCCTCTCTTGGCTGTTGCTGGCTTTGGATGTGTATCTTTTACCCTCTTGGTATTGGATTTTACTCTCCCGACTATGTCCAGGTAAGTAGGAGGGGCTTTGTTTCGGTATTCGTTTCCCTCTTCCTTAGGCATTATCTGCTTATAACGAGTCACAAGTGACAAGTCGTAGGTGTTTATTATATTAATTAGGCGTTATTTATATTAACCTTGTCGCGCAATAGTAATCCTTGTATCAGGGGGAAGACCTCCTCAACGAGGGGTCCTCTAGAAAGAAGGGAGAAGAGCGAAAGTATCGAGACTAGATCATTTATCGCTCAACAATTTAGGGTTTTCCTTCGCCGGGCATATATGGTCAGCAATCCTTCTTACCTTTAGTTTTTGATTTTTCTCGAATAAATCTTTTAATTTAAATCCTATATGATAAGCTTTTTGTATTTGGCTAAAAAAGTCAAAAGAAAAAATATTATAAATAATCGTTATCCTTTCTTGTCTGCAATTGCAAAAAATAAATAAAAACAACACTATTTGCTTCTGTTTCCACGGGCGCGATGTTTTCTCTCGCTCGCATCCTGTAAGATGTGCGAGACATCGCTGCAGTCTCATAGATCATATATTGATTACATAAACAATCCAAAATATCGAACAAATTATGAAGGATTTAATGCATAACTATTTTTATTCTTAGAATAATCCATTTTTAGAAGAAATTTCAACAATTTCATAAAGAATTCATCAAAAGCTTGACTTGAAATACTTGGGGTCCCTGAGAGACCCCCTTTCGAACGACGCGGTTATTTTAAAGCTACCGTAATGGATGAGTTAATAAACTAAACCAAACTAATAAATCAACTGACTCAAATTAAATATCCATTATCCATTACGCCCCGGAAAGAAAAAACCCCTTACAACTAATTATAAGTTAGGTTACTGTTGATTAGCCATATAACCAAAAATTTAATAGTAAGCAACCTCTTTTTAATAAGCCAAACTATTCAAAAATCAATCTATTTACTTTATATAAATGCACATATATTTTTAAATTAGTATTAAATTAACATATTATTTTTTTCATATTGTATTATAATAAAATTGTATTCCAGAGACAATGTGTTTTTTTTTCTAAAAAATTAAATCCCATAATCGAATCCTACATAATTTAATTCCCATCACGTATTATGACCCTGTTCAAAAATTTAATTCCAAATCATTGAAAATTCTTAAATACCTAAGAAAAATATATATATACATCTGAAAATTTTGATTGCATGATTAGATTATCTCCTCCGGTGTTTACCATCTACTCCACCTCGGGATTTACCCCTCCCCATTCTACAACACGGCCCCCTCGCCCCTCCCCCGTCCGCAGATATAATTTGATATGAAAAGTAAGGCTTATTTGATTCCGTAAAATTATACAAGACGCGACCCAGCTTTTTTATCCCATGTTTTATTTCTCGTAATCTTGTTATCCGCATAATATATTAAAAATTCATCTTACGGCCTGAGTTTTTTTTTTCGCGTACTTTTGGAAGGTCAATGCTTGGCAAATTATGTTTATGAAAATTTATTATTCTTGAGTAAAATATGTATATATTTTATTATGTGGTATTCGAAGATCTAATAATCGCGGTGATAATGGGTTGAAAAAAATATTTAATCAAATATAACATATTAATGATAAATCATAATCAAAACCTAATGAATTTTAATATAAAAATCTGCTGGGATGTTCAGAAAAAGTACAAAAAAATCCAGTAGTCGACGCGTTAATTTTATTGTGTTATTACTGATTAAGTCTTAAGTTATTTTTTAAGCGATGTATTTCCATTAAATTTTATTATTCGATTATTTAGATATAGTATTGGATTGTTTTTGTTTGTATTAATATAACGACTTATGGTTATTAAACACGCCGTTAATGCAAATTAAGTCGCACACCCCTGATATAAACCAGCTAATTTGGGTCGAGGACCTTCATACATCAAATTATTAAGCAACTGCATTAATATAAATGGACAAAGGTTGATTGACGTCACTCGTTTCCTATTCTGACAGGAGAATAACGCATCGCAGGTAACGCAATGAAATATGCAACGTGTATGGGGAGATTTGCCTTCAGTTTGCGGTCAAATCTTGGGTAAAATACATTTTTTTTAAGGGCGGATGCTTTCTATATGGAAAAGGGCTTCTTTTCTCGTATATGTATGAATATTTAATAATATATTATCCTTTGTATGTGATCCTCTTTTTAGGGAAGCCAAAAAAAATGGAAAATGAAAAGGATTTCGGCACAAAGCGCGCCATCTAAATTATGTAATAATTTATTTTCATGATTATACTATATGAAAAAATATATTGAATATGGATAGAATACAATTTTCAGCGTCATTAAATATTTTTCGAGTTTAGATAGATCATGATCGTCATTCTAATAATATTAGGGGTCATTCGTATCGTCATTCTAATGCAGTTTGTGTCCACACTCGTTAAGAAAGCATGTCTGTAGTTTTTTTTGTTTAGAACTATTGTTTAACATTATTTATGAGGAATACAATTTAAATTATTGTAAAGGGTAATATGTCGAAAACAGAAATCGACGAATGACTCGCCAGTCATTGTATGCTATTTTTTTCGACCAGGATTTGAATGCCATCAAGTCACTTGAATTAATAAATAAATTTATGATAAAGTCCTTATAGCACTTAGATATCAACGATGGTTTCAATAGTCTGATCCTTGATTAACCATCGAGTTATTATCCCAGAGACTCAAATCTGCACAGTCCACTGTAGAATGGGAATTTGGACACTGCACGAACTATTCAAAAATATCAAAAAAGAGTTTAGAAATGCAATTTTTAAACCAAATTCTAACTGAATATTATATATATTATAACTGATAACATAAATCGAAAAATGGCTTTCTCTGAATCAAACTCTCATTCCGACCCCTAAGCTAGGTTTAATACTTTGAAAAGTATTTTTTAGCATATGGTGGGATTTAAGAGGAATAATTCCATAAAATTATTAAAACCGGTTGAAATAATTGGTAATACAGTCAGCCCTCCTATAGCGTTTCCTCTAAATCGCTGCTTTTTACAAAAAATTCCTTGTCAACCAAAGAGTATTAACCTTTATTTCGGTCGGTAATGTTTTATTACTTTATAGGAGGGTTGACTGTATTAAATATAAAAATAAATATCAAATGTCTAATTTGGTATAACAGCAGAGAATAATTCTTCATCGTGATAATGGACGCCCTTATTAAGCAAGAATGACCCGAGAATAAAATCTAGAGTTATACTGGGAGGTTCTTATACACATTTCATATTTCCCAGAAGTTGCTCCTTTCGATTACTTTCTGTTCTGTAGGTATATGGAGCATATTTTCAAAATATAACTGTAATCGAAAACCAGATGAACGAGTATTTCGATTCATACGGAAAAGTTTTTTTCAAAAAATGAATTGAAAAACTATAAAAAAGATAAAAAAAAAAAAACAGTTTCTAATAATGATAAAAATTTGTTTTATTATAATACGTGAAATAATATTATAATCTTCAGCACATTTTCAGAAGAGCAAGATAACTGTAAAAAATATTTTTGGTTCAACAGATGATAACTACATCATTTTGATTGCAGGTTATTTTAGAAGGCTATAGTGATGGTTTTCATCTTAATAACTCTAAAAAAACACCTTAATCTGGCAGAAGCATTTCTGTTTTTTTCCAGCATATAAAGCATTCCTGAAACGACATTTTTAAAGGATTTAGCCTCTTTTAATGAGTCGCCTGTTCATATTTGAATTCAACTTTAGAAACAGCAAAGCTACTTCTGGTAAATACGAAGGCTGAGGCATAGTCCTATTTTTTTTCTACTAGAAAAAAAATTCAAGCTCTTTGAAACACGTAAAAGCTTTAACAGTCAACAAATATTAGGTAAGAATCAAATACAGCTTCTAATATCAAGAAAGGTCGAAGACAAGTGTACCAACACAACAATAAAAAAAAGTCTTACGTAGTACCTTAAGTAGTACCACCAACCCTTCTAAAAAGCGAAAAACCAGCGGAGATCGCATTGTGTCCAGGTGGAAAAAATCCGGGTTAGAAGGACATTTAAATAATATTATACCTTAAACCTTAATATTTTTATCATTCTGTTGACGGTACAAACCTTGAAACTTCTGAACGACGATATATCGTCTTTTACTTATCTCAACATAATATCTAGATCAGAGGTGAGCAACCTTTTTTTACAACGAGCCAACTACAAATTTATAATAATCATTAATAGAAATATGTACTATTAAAAAAATGACAAAAGGTATATAATGAAACCCCGCTTTTACGTGTGCTTATTCACAATTTCCCGCTATTTACCACTATATTATTTTAGTACATTTAGTACCCTCCTTTACGTTTTTATTTCCCGCAATTTACGTTTGAAATATTGATTATTCAAATCAATTTTTGAATATATTTAAATAAATACGCGACGTTTTTAAATGTTAGAAATTAATATTAGGAATCAGAACGGTCCATTAATTCGAGAAGGGCCTGCACATTTCGTTTCGATTAAATATCGAAGGATTTACAGCAACAAATTGCTGGATAGATCGTTTAAAGAAGAGGCACTCTCTGGTGTATAGATCATTTTGCAGGGAATCTCGAAGTGTTGATTTGGACATCGCTGAAGATTGGAACCATACGGAAGTTCCTAGTGTAATTCCAGACTATGCTCCAAGAGATGTTTTGAATACTGATGAAACGGGACTGTTCTTCAATGTTTTTACCTCGAAGACATTCGTCTTTAAAGGTTAAACTTGACTGAGGGAAATTAAGTAAAAACAAGCTAACTGTTCTTTTGATTACAAATTCAGATGGTAGTGCGAAATATATGGAGAACGAATATTGATTTATTTATCGAAATATACTTTGTTGATTGATGATGATGATTTAGTTAGTGAGGACGAAGGATTGTTTTCTAATCCGGAATCTATCGTTTTTTTTATCGGTCCCTTCAAAAATGTAAAAACGGGGTCTCACTTTATGTGAAAAAAGATTATGATTATGTCTAGGGTACAATTAGGCTGCTTGACACTGTATTTTTAAAATTCAGCATGTAAAATCATTGAAGGGCCGCACGAGAACGTGTGGCGGCCTTTGGGTTGCTCACCCCTGATCTATATAATTAAGCATGGATATCCTGCGTCCTTTTCTGTACCAAATTTTAACATTGAGCCGTTCGGCACGGTTTTGGCTTAACGTGCACAATGGAAATAAGAAACGACAACACAATGCAAAATAACATTGCAAAGGGGCACAATATCAGTTAAGAAATTATATAGACCTTCAAAGACCTTTCTTTTCGCCATAACCTTTTTCTCCACGATTTTTTTGTGAGGCAATGCGAAGTTTTCTCATTGTGAAGAATGCCTTTCGTTTATCTTCCTGTATTAAATGTGTAGGGACAAAAAGGTGATTAAACCGCGCGAGGGTTGAGCTGAAGGGCGTGTGGACCTGTACACACGCACTACGCGTCCACGCCTGTGTTAGTGTACTGTTGTATATCACACGTGTACGCGTGTATGTGCAACCAGATGGTGAGTCTGAAAGTTAAGCGAATGCATATTCGAGCTTTTCAATAATTTGGCTCTCTTTTTATGCGTCTGGGAATATATTCCACTTAATGTTATTCATTGAATTTTTCCATGCATCGCATAAATATCTGCTCTAACAACGGCACTAGTAATATTTATGACTTCATATTATATTCGGAAAGTACATAAATAAATTATTGATTGGACGCTCTTGAAAAATATCTTGTATCGTCGTATAAGTGCAATTGAAATATGTAAAATAGCATCTGCATTGATGGCCATTAATGAAGAATTACCCAAAAATATTTGGACGTAAAAGTAATAAACTAAAACTAGAGATCTAAATTACCAAAACCAAGATAGTCGACAGAAACAATCAGCTATCCAGATCCGCCAATCTCTCTGACCTGGATATCGGAGCTTTCGGCATATAAAATAGATTCATCAAGTGTAGCTTGAACATGACACACATCCATGCCAATGCTAAGAAAGAGCAGACACAGCTGGTAAAAGGATGTGTACAAAAAATCAGTTGAATGTATGGAAAATAATTACAGTTAAACCCCCACTAACACTAAAATCGGGACCGTGTAATTTGGAGTCGTGTAATTGGGGGAGTGAAGCCGTCCGGCTGTGTGCGTATAGCCTGGCATGTGTTGAATACACAGACGCTAGCCAACGTTTGACTGTATGTGAATGCGACCGCGTAATTGTGGGATTTGCGGCGAATATTTCAACTCAGCGCGTAATTCGGGGTAGTGTAATTGGGGGTTCCACTGTACCTGGAAATTTCTGCGAGAAAATGGAGACGATATTTTGATGCAATCAATCAGGACTTGCAAAGTAGTAATTATAAAATAAGAAGAAAAAGAAAATAGATTTTGTATTAAAGCAGTGCTTCGTAATCTTTTCGTTTATCTTCCGCATCTTCATTAAATTTCGGTAACTAATTTCCTCTCTAAATTCATTTAATTTATTAGAATAGATTATTAAAAGGATATGTTAAGCTATCAATTAATGCATAAAAATATTACTTAACCTTTACCACAAACGTGGGCCAGACGTATTGGCCCATAAGATTTTTTAGCGAACAACTTGAACACGGTTTTTTTGTTTATTTTTAAAAAAAAATGTTTTTTCAATCGAATATTAGATCAATCCTATTTATTTTACTAATGGATATCTCTTAGATTCGACTAAAAATGTAAAGGTCAATCAAATAATAAGAAGCGACTTAAAAAATAAATAAGAAGCCCGGTTTTTTATTTGAAGGTAAGAGTTTTCTGTTTATAACATTAACGATATGATGCTTCATCGAACATTAGCCAATGTGACTATTCTTGAACTTAGATTTTGCCAATATAAATTGAGTTATCTAAAGAATGAATGTTGCGCTTTGATCGCCATCTTTTAAGGTTGTGTTTTGTGTTTTTTCGTGTGATTTATAAGTGAAGTGAATTACTGGATATTTGTTGCATTATCATTTTTTGGAAGAAAAAGACTGCAATAATGGCCACTTAAAACATATTTAGTTTACTGGGGAACTATTTAATGTTCGCAAGGGTTAAAAGCGGTTTAAGAAATTTCGAACAGGATATTTTGATTTATAAAATAACCTCAAAAGTGGAAGACCTAGTAAAGTGGACGATGCCACACTGATTGCCGAAATCGGAAATATTACTACATATATATTAAAAAAAATGCAAAAAATTGCAGATACCTATTACCGAGTGTTCAGATACTTAATAACTGGAGATGAAAAATGGGTATATAGAAAGAGTGCAAAAATCAATGGCTATCAAAGAGTCAGCAATACTGAACCCTGAAGCTAGCCTCACAAATAAATTCTTTGTATTGTTTCTAAAGTTACACGATAAAAATTAGCCGACATCAAATGGGCGTCAATTCTACACCCTCTACATCAGCAGTCGCCAAAGTGGTGATCAGCGAGAAAATTTCGCTGGTCTGCAGAGAAATGTGGAAATTATTGCATTTTTTAATCCACAGCAAATCAATCCGGAAAAATAAGTGACTTACATGGATGAACGAAGCAAGAAGATAGTTAATAGTTATTAAGTGGAACCTGAAATTGAATCGAAAAAATGTATTGAAATATGCACAGATGGCGCTGCAAATATGACTAGACATCTTTCAGGATTTTTTGCCATGGTGAAGAATTTTGGCCACCTTGACATTTTATGGACACACTTGAACAACTTGCAGCGAAAAAAATGTCCCCAGAACTACACAAAAAATCATTCATATATATCAGATATTTTTTCCTGGGTAAATGAACTAAATAAATCCTTGCAGGGACATGTTAAGGACGTGTTTACACTACGAAGTAAAATGGATGCGTTTCAATAGAAAATATTATTGTAGCAAATGCAGTTGGTTGAAGACCATCTGTAAATGTTTTCAAATGATGATGAATACGTGATGGAGAATGATATTAACCAGCATGTGGTAACTCTGGTTCAAATCATTCACATATTCTTTTACTCGTTATTACCAAAAGAATGAAGATCTCTGATCCCTGGAAAATATATCTGTTTGCAGCAAACATTCAGGATAGTAATTGAAGCATGTATCTAAAAGAAAGCCTCAAAGCTAAATTTCAATCATCCTTATCAATACCTCAGTTTTGGCTTTCCGTAAAAAGTGAATATCACTTTTGATTTAATTCTGCATAAATTATTTGTGTTAAAAGGTTTGAAGTTCATACAAAATTAGGGTTTGTGTTCCAAAAAATATCGAAGTTAGTTAATACTATTTATTTTTAAATAAGCCATAACTTTACCAAGGGATATAAAAAACGCAAAATTGGCTGTTGGACGAAAAGTAAGCTTAGCGCAAAATGATACACTTGTGTTAGCTTGGCGAGATAAAAGAATGTAACGATGCCAGTACAAAGCACACGTAGTAATCGCACTATGAGGAGAAGAGCCAAGAACCTGACAACGCATTTTATAATGATAACCAAAAATTAAGTTATTAAAAATCCAACAGTAATTCAGAATTATAAAAAATATGGGAGGAGCAGATCATAACGTCATATTGCCTGCATGCGAAAGTCCTTAAAATGGTGGAGGAAACTTTTTTTTGGGGTTTAAAGCCTCATCGTACCTACATTTTATATAAGGAATGTAAGAAAAAGAAAGCCATGATGCCAGTTGAAGAAAGCCAGTTGATGATGCAACTCATCGGGAATTTTCGTGCAGCCAAAAAGACAGATACTGGGCGTCGATCAACAACCAATGATTGCTAAACGATTGATAGGAAATCCTCATTATATATATGATTCAAATCCAAGTACAAAGATTGTATGTGGTGTGCTTCTTGCATAGTGGTATTCCAGGTAAAAAGAAGACGAACATTATATTGCGATAATTTGCGAGAAAAAAAAGCCTGGATTTCAATTTCTGAGATTGTTTTAAAAAATACCACACTTTAGGTAATTTCTGAAATTAATGTTTATAAATTAGTATTAAATATATATAGATAACATCATTTGTATTAAATACTTATTTTATTTATTTATTTTACCTAATTTCCTTCATTTTTACCATAAACATTTTTTTTCATTAATTCATTGAAAATGGCTTGGACCTGGTGAAACACTTTTGAAAAAACCTTTGGACAGCAAAGGGTTAAGCATCTAATATTAGGTAATTAAAAACAGGATTCCGAGAGTTATACCAAGATTAGAAAAATATTCTAAAATTGTGATTATCTAAATCGTGGATATAATTATAAATAATTGCAAAGGTGTCCGTGTACTTATTAACTCACCCGCGAGCACGGAACAGTGTGAAAAAAAGGTGGAAGGAAGATGGACGCGCAGGAAAAACCGGAAGTTTACAAATGACGGAAGTCGAGCCTAGGGACGTCTAATTTTTTATTCAAACGGAATATGGAGCTATGCCTGAGCCTTCATAAATCTACCCCTTTGCGAGCGCCGAAACTTTTTTTTCTTCTTCGGACCCCCTGCGCCACCTAGCGGCAAAACACATTTCGCATGATGTGCTGTTATTGTTACATCATGAAGTTGGGGACTTGGAGGAACTGCTGCCGCCAACTTCACAACGTGCCCGCGGAGATTTTTACCCTTGCGGTTGAATTTTCAGGAATGGAAATAAAAAAGAATGAGTTTTTCTTTCTCTTTTGCGTCACTTGTTTGGAGACGTGCGTGGAAATTGAAAATTTCACGGCGAAGGCTGTGCATTTATATTTTATGCCTATGCTTGTACGTTAAAATGTTACATTTAAACGAAGATCAGCAATACAATGAGTAATATTTTTGTTATATATAAAAGCTGTGATCAACAAGTGGCATGCGTGCCACAAGTGACTTATTAAAATTATTTTTTAATATTGTATAAAAAATATATGTACACGGTAGCGATCGCATCGAGCCATATTTCATGACGAAACTCTTTGGATGTCATCGTCTGTCGCCAAGGGCGAGGCATTGATTGATCGATCCTCTCCCCTGGCTGAAATTGTGTCATAATGTTACTCATCTGTCACGTAATGGCAAGTTGTCAACGGGAGAGTAAAGTCGGTCAGAGAGCCATTCCGTCCCAAAAAACACAATAGATTTGACACGTGAAGAGACACGTGCCACGGTTTCAATGTCAAAAGCTTTCACGTTTTCGCCGTTTGCGACGTAGGTACGTACGTGAATATAAAGAGACCATGACCTCTGAAATCTGCAATACATATCTAGAAATATAAAATAGAACAGGAATGATATCATTTTTTTTTTATAAAACATTATAAACGTTTTTTTTAATCTACTCTTTGTTATTTATTAATTTATAAGTTGTTTATTCCTGAAGCTATGTATCATTAAACCTAAAGTAATTATAATCTCATGAATTAATCGAATAATGGAAAGTATACTCTAAGCATTTTATGTCAAGATATTAATGAAATATTCACCAATATTTGGAATTTTTTTAAAAAAGATTATTCTTGATATACTTTCTACTAATCAATATGACGCGTAAACGACACGCACACCCGGAGATGTCCTACTAGTATACGTTTCACTCGCACTTGGCACATCGAACCTGATGCGAGCGGGAAAAAACATTGCGCCCGTGGCTACATAAGCGAATATTGTTGTTTTTATTTTTTTCCGCAACTGCGGACAATATAAGTCAATGATTGTTTATGATATTTATTCTTTAGAATTTTTTAGACAAATACCAAATGTAGGATTTATATTAAAGGAGTTATTCGAGAATAATTATAAACATATGATCCTCAATAGATAGGTACGGTTAGGTTAAAATATATGGTTTCTAACATAAAATAAATATTCACAAGTATCGTGTCATGTCAGTCACCGGTGCCTGATTTCCCTGCGTTTCAAATCATCTCGAAGGTCTCATTCTAAGGAAACTTTATTGCCCGGATTTGAATTTTTGAAACCAAAATTGGTAATATGAGAACTTGATCTATAATCTCAATTATGGTTTAAGTAGGCTTGGCAGCTTTAAAAACTGCTTGTAGAAGAATAAAATATAATTAAATAATAGAATGATAAAAAGACCACATTACTCTACCCCTATCCTGGTAATAAGTCCCGGTTTTATATATATATTATTTTCCCTGGCTTATTTTTGGTTTGTGTCTAATTTTTTGCACCTATATTGACTAAACCTAATAAAATTAATACTTTGGACATTTAAGAAGAAAATTAAATTATTATTGGCTATAAAATTATTAAATTAAGTACAGTCAACCCGACTATAGCGTTCACTTCTATAGAGTTTTTTTCTATAGCGTTTACGGCGGTTTTTGTGTACCGGTCCCTTCTATAACGTTCATTTAACAAAACGCAATATTTTCAAGGTTAAATTAGAATTTTCGTAAATATATTTATAATGTGCATTTTAAATATGTACGTACACTTAGAAAATAATTGTCAGTAGCTGTTTGCCCCTTTACCTCGCTAGGCGTCTTTTCTTATTTTTTTGTTGAATCACCGTCTAAAAACGTTCCAGGGATATTCATCACAATACAGTTAGAAAATATTTTTCTACTTGTCATGACATCATGGCTGAGACTGAGGTGCCAAAAACCCGCCTCAGGGTTATAAGGCCACATAAATAAATAAATAAATAAAATATAGTCGTGGAACAAATTATGATCAAGTAAATCGATGCATACGATTTTTAAGGCATTAGGTATTTATGTGTTAAAGGGGTTTTTAATTATTCTATTTTTTTATAAATTGAGAAACTGGTATTAAAATAGTCTCGATGGAACGTGATATTAGATGACTCTGACAGTAATTAAATGCATATTACCCAGTTTAAAATGTTCACCATTTTTTTTCTTATTTCAATTATTGTTTGTTTTTAATATATTTTTATTTTATATCCATATGTATCCCAAATAAAACATATTTCCGAAAATGTTTCATAATTTATATTTACCTTTTTATTATTTATTCATCATATGCTAAAGCATTTTAAAATTATTAACTAAAAAAACTGTCCCTTTGAACTCCCCTGGCAAATCTGTTGCGAATTAAAATATTGGAAGAAATATGCTAGGTCAATACCCCCTTGCGCCTATAGGGACGAGTTATTGATATCCAACTAAACACGTCATTGAAAATATAAAAATGTCAAATGTTTGATTTGCTTCAAATCGCAAAATACAATTAAAAGAACCCTAAATTTTGTATGGGTGCCTAACTTTCTATAGCGTGGTTCCTATCTGAACGCTAGAACGAAGAACAAAGAAGGGTTGACTGTAAATAAATGCCATCTATCCTTCCTTGAATAAATAATTATAAAAAAATAATTTTCAATCCACCTGAAATAGTATTAAAATCAGTGTCATGTTTTGACACTGGGGGGAATATTAGTGTGAGAGACTCATTGCATCTTTAGAATCTTTATCGAATCTTTATATAGGTGAATGGTGCTATGAAATAATTATGTTATGCCATCCATCAATCGTAGTAAAATAAATAAAGGGCTTCAGGCGTTATCAAACCGCTGTTTGAATTTTGTAATGACTTTAATTTTAATAAAAAAATATTTTAATATTATGCTTTCATCCGAACAACGTCTTTCGCCTTCGGTCAGAGTTTTCTAAGTAATGTTTTTCAGCTCAGGACCTAATGTCTGTTGATCTAATCTACATTTGCTCTTTTTAACAATTACTTTTGCCCACCTGTCAACTGACGTTATCGCACTCTGCTCGCCAGTTTCAACAGCTTATGGTTTTCTTAATGCAGAAAGCCGTAAAATTCTTATCCTGGGAGACCTTCAGGATTCCAGAATTTTGTTTTACGGAAAAACTCTATTTTATTGCATCCAAAAATACTTATTACACTTTTTTCTGTTCTTTAAAACTAGACTCAGAATTTTTCTGGACTAGTTATTGGTACTTATTTTCAGGTTCGGCGTGTTTATATATCAATAAGAGATTTTTCTTAGAGTTGGTTTTAATTCAACACAACACGTAAACTGCATTAGCGAGTCCCCCATGCTAGGGAACAGCCTTTAATAGACAATAAAGGATTTCCGAAAATGTCTACTTAATGTCGGCGGTTGGTCGGGAGTGGGGGTAGGGGTGGGACTTATATTCCTTAAAAGCTTCTCCAAATAGGCTGTTGCCATCCTGGGAGACATTTAGCGATGCGTATTTTCAGCTCAAGCATGTATCAGCACACTTGATCGATCGTCTAATTGTGTGGCATTCTATATAAAATGGCAAAAACATGTGAAAATTCGAATATTGGGGAGAGTGGTGAAATTTTCTCGCGTGATTTTCACTAACGACTCGCCCGGCGGGGTATGGCGGCCAATAGGAGGTTTGCGGAAGTCAACGGAAATGCAATTTGTCTGTCCATAAATAAATGTGCCCGTGTGGGCACTTTAATATGTGATAATAAATCGTGCAGGGCCCCACACGTGAGGGGCCGAGCCCCCGGGGCCGCCAACCTGTGGTCGCGGAGCCACTCCCCAGCCGACCCTGTCTCATAACTTACTTAGGCGCGTGTATGTGTGTGCGTGCCCCGGCTTTTCACTCTTTATCTGGCGGCCATAATTCAAATGACCGAAAAAATAAATAAAACGAATACCCCGACCCTGACCTTGAATCGTATAAAAATAATTGAAACGTTAAGAAAATCATTTAATTAAATAATATTCATTTGAATGAACCGAGAGGATTTTCGCGGAATTCGATACTAATTATCTCGTTTTCTGATGGTGTTATCTAAATATTTTCCATGAACGATCAATCTGTATTATACGGCGCTTCAAATTCCACCTGCCAAAATTGACATTGAAAACAGTTGCGCTGAATTATTGGAAATTTTGCGAATTAATTCGGACTGATAGTGAGTAGCCTCGCCGCAAAAGTTTCTTTGCGATTCCGTTCCGGACGAAACTTTTCACCGCCCCCCGCCCATTTTCCCGCTCTCCCCTCCGCTTACTGCCGGCTACAATCCGTCGTCTAGAATCAGAGCCAGTGATTCTCCAACTTTTAATTCGGACCCAAAATTTGCGACTGCTAATGATGTCTCGTCAATTAAATTAGACGAACGGCGAACCTTGCAAACTTTTGGGTCAAGGAAAACAAAACGTAGTCGTGCAAATGGAAAGTTGCCAATCCTCTCACTGTGCCTCGTCCTTCGTCCCGCTCCCCCTTCATTCTTCATTCTACAGTCCACCTCATTTTTTACAACATATCAAATCAATTAAACAACCGTAATACAATAAAATTATTTGTTAAGCAAGTATCATATTAAAAAAAAGACAATAATGGTTGGCCACATCTGCGTGCCACAATCAATTAGTATTTCCATACATTTGAATTTATAGACAGAAGATTTCGGGGCACCTAAGCCGTAAGATGTTAATTTATTGCCGTGATTTATCGGCTATGTAATTAAATTCGGCTGCTGCAGTGAATATCGAAATATGCTAGTACAACACCCTGTATACAATAATTGGACACGTATGGATTCAATTTCGAGAGTTGGCAGCGAGAAAATTCAGCGATTAAAACAATAATTATTGCCAAAGTTTCGCACGGTTGCGGGCCGTAAAGTCTAATTGAATTTCATGAATAAAATTAAACCTGTTTCATATTTAAATAATGCATAGTTAAAATTTTAACATTTCACAGTTAAACTCAACTATTTATGCGGAAAATTATTTTAAATTAAATATTTACATACATGTAAATCCGTTAACGATCAGAAAAACGATCCTATTAGCGCAAACGGCGATGACTGGTCTATTGCTGAAAAACTATTGTGTTGTTGCAAAGGTTTTCACGTTTTTTGGTAGGAAAAAAAATATTTTTTAAGCTTTTTTAACCAAGCCGTGCCAATGGAGTATATTTGGGACCCCAAGTTTTGATTTTTCTCGAATAACTCTTTAAATATAAATCCTACATGTCACAATTTTTTGTATTTGTCTAAAAAGGTCTAAAGAATAAATATTATAATTAATCATTGACCATTATTAGGAGGGCGATGTTTTTTCTCGCTCGCATCCGGTAAGATGTGCCAAGTGCGAGCGAAATGTACCATTGACATCTGCGGCGAGGTCTCAGTCTTCAGCAAGACAAGAGTGCTATTTACGCGTCATATTGAATGAAGAATTCAATAATATCTTGAAATGCTTGGGGTCTATTTTCATATATTAATTTCATAGTAAATAGACCCCCATCGGGCGACGTCGTTGGTTTCAAGCCGTTGTGACGGATCAATTAATAGATATTATCAATAAAATAATCTCTATCAGTTCTCATAGCATTCTCTAGCCTTTCTATCAACTTATTAACGACATTGAAAGAAAATAAAGCAAAGTTTTACTTTTTCTTTTAACACATTGCCTACGGGGCGAATCGCGGTCAAACTTGCGCTGAGCGGGGCGCTTTCGCCCAAATTTGGTGAAACGTCCTCTTTTACAAAAAAAATCATAACTCTTTTATTAATCAAGATATTGAGACGAAAATTAAATTACTTGAACTTCAACATTTGTTAGATAGTTAATGTAAAAAAAAAATTAAATCCGAAAGCAGGTATCACTAAATATTTTGGGAACGGCCGTGATTGATTTTTTTTTATAAAACATGGTTTGAAAATGGTCTTTCAAATGTTGAATTTCAAATATTCATATCGAATGTCTGTGTGTTTAAAATTTCAAGGTCTTTAGCCCTTATGTCGCTAGACAGACCATAATTCTTATTATCCAAAACAGTTGTTTTTATAAACTGAAAATGTTGAGGAACGTCATAAATTAAAGAGAACAATGACGATATCACACCAAAGGAATTATTCATCAAAAAATAAAAATCTTACCTGTTCGAGAAAACATTTGAAAAAAACAATTACATAAGTAATAAATAAATTATCACCAACCAATGAATACTAAATAACTCCATTTCAAATGAATGGTTTATATGCACTAGCTGCTTTTAGCCGAAATTTCTAAGCAAGCATTCAACAAAAAAAATAATTAAAAAGACGTTGTATAAGTGACAGCCGATCAAACGCGTAGTGTCGGCTAGCGTGTGTTATGCGCGCCCCGGACATACACAAATACGCTTTTGACATGGAATCCACGTCCCCCGTAGGCAATGTGTTAATATTTATCATTTTTTGCATTGATCTGAATAAATGTTAATCTAAAGAAGTAAGGTAAGCCCCAACCCCTATTATCATATGTGGTTGGGCGTTATCGTGATGATTCAATACCCCTATTCTGTTAATCAATTCTGGTCTATATTTTTCAAGGCGATGTTTAATTGTATAAATTATAGACAATATCGTTCCGCTGTAATGGTTGGATTACGTTCTACGAATTTAAAATACACAATACCCTTGAAATCACACCAAACACTAAACATAACGTTCTTATGAATTGGCGCCACCGAAATTGTTAATGAAGTTTGTCTAGGAATACCCTAATCTATCTTCTATCTTCCATGCTTAATCAAAAATCAACATAGCATCTGAACTCTAGAGTTGTATCTCAAATATGTTATTTCGGTTAGGACTATCTTAGAATAGATTTAAGGATGATTTTTCAAAAATGTTGATCGCAGTTTGATTCGATAGGTTAGTTTAGCTAAGTTAGTGTTTGGATAGGTCAGCCTTCTGATTAAAAGTCGAAGGAAAAATGAATTCAGGGTATTCTTTATGACACTAGCTAGGAGGAATGTAAGTGTAAAAGACCCCTTGCCTCAACATATTTATTAAAATATGTATGTAGATAGTTGGCGCGTTATAATTAATTAAATAAATGCTCTCCATCCTTCGTTGAATAAATATTTATAAATAATTAATTTAAATTTCAAACCAACTGAAACAATATTAACTCATTGCCTACGGGGGTCGTAGATTCCGCGTCAAGGCCGTTTTTGTGTAGATCCGGGGCGCGCATATTACACGCTAGCCGACACTGTGTAACTTTAACGTTGTGTTTTTTGGTTAGATACTTAAATGTTATACCAATACTGTATACAATAATTAGTACTGATGTAATATCGTAATTGTTATCTTTTATTTATGACGTTCCTCAATATTCGGAGCTATAAAAACAGCTGTTATGGAATCAATAAAAACATCTTGAAATTTCATTCTAAAGCCTTCTATGTAGATATTCGAAATTCAACATTTAAAACCCCTGCTATAAGATATTAAATTTTTATTGCATTAACTATCCAGTAAATGTTGGAGTTTGAATAATTAAATTTTTGGCTCAATATCTTGGTTATTAAAATTGATATGATTTTTTTTAATTAATTAAGTCATGCTCATTAACAGCAAATCAAAATTTCCATGATACATAAATCTTTCATATACTCTTCAGATACTTCAGACCCGATCGTTACCTTGAACAGGATGACAGTTATTTAAATAATTGTTCTCTTTCCAATGCACTTATGCTTAAGAATGTCTAATTGTATTATTTTAAAGCTTAGCTAAAAAAATTCCGTCAATGTTTATTACATGAGATGGTCGATTATACGTCACATTACGGGATAATTCACTGAAATTAACATTTCTTCTAATTTAATCTGAATCAATTAGCTATGTCTGAAATAATATTATTCAAATTTCTGACAGCTCACCCCACTCTATACAAATCTCGCCCTCCTCTCAACTCTGGATCATTTGATCCCTCAACATATTAAATTAAATATCCCTACATTATGGATCGTGAAAATAGAGAGAAAGGGACTCAGTTTAACGAGCACATAAAGAACAGACAACCTAACAAATGTAAAGGGAATGAAAGATACATGGCCAACTTCATTCTGGCAGCGTCTTGAAATCCGACGCGATTTTTTTCTCTTTTGTTTCTTAATTATATCTCTTTGCGGAAAAATAATTAGACATTTAAAGAAAAAATAAGATACAACAAAAAAAATACAGCCAGGCAGTATTACGACCGAACGACATAATGCCGAGGAATTAATGAGCTCGCATTAATTTTAAATGTATACCATTTCATTCCACGAAATAACTTGAATACATATTTTTTTAAATTAAAGAATGTGTATTATGAAAGTAGAGAGCAACTAATGAAGAGATGCCGGCAGGAGCTAATATTCGGCATTATGAAAATTGTGTTTTCAGGCAGACACCATCCGGTCGATAAGTGAAATATCGCAATTTACTTTATGGTGCAATTATCCGTGAAGAAAACTTACGCGAAGAAACTTTAATCCAGCCAACTGACCAACTCCACTATAATAAATAAAAAAAGTGGCCGTGTTTGGCCAAGATTAGAAACATGTGCTTCTATATTGGATTCTTGCTTTTTATCCGACGTATATATATATAATTTTATTAAATACCAGCTTTGTTTAGGTCGACTCGATTCCGCTTTTGTGCGTTGTACACACACACAAAAAAAGTGTATAATGTACAATACAATGCGAAATAACGAGCTTTTGTGACGTGCTTTTCGCCGAAAGCTTTTCATTTATTTTATTTATTAACGTGTATATCCAAATTTGATGTACGATTTTGTGTTTGAGCCAGTGTGCTTAAATGTTTTTTAAAGTTTGGAAGCACGATAAACTCTCGGGCATAACTGAAATGAATTTTCGTTGCAAAACTTTGATACAGAATCGAGTGTTTTTAAAACACGAACTTTAACGCTTAAAATAAGATTGAGTTTATATCCAACAACTATGTATATTAATAACGTTCAACATATTGCGATGTTTATTAAACAAACAATATGTTGGAATAATTTATATGATGTTATTAAGCTTAATAATTATTAATTTGAAAGTCAACGATGTGCGGATCGAACAAAAATAATTCATATAAATCAACAGTGTTCAAAATAATAAAACCTAAAGAATATTAGACGTCAACCTTTGGAAAAAGTGTCTGATAAAATTAAGTACACTTCTATTTAAATGTTTTTAACCTAGCCGTGCCGATGGGGTATATTGGGGACCCCAAATATTTGATTTTTCTAGAATAAATCTTTTAATATTATTCCTAAATGTCACAAACGATGCGAGTGAAACGTACCGTCTTTTTCCGAATATAAGACACTGTCTTACTTTCTTTTTTGGTTCAAAATATACGTGCTTGGGCCATTATCGGGAGGGCTATTTATTTTTCAAGTGAATTAGTAGGATTTATATATTTTATTTCAATATTTTTGTAGGAACATACATAGAATTTGTGCATATAATATGTACATTTTAGGTACTAAAGTTACATTTTAGGTACTAATATAAAGGTATTTCAATTTATTCGAATACAGTCAAGTCATCTTCTGAAACATCGTCATTAATTATCAAATCCTGAATTCCGTTATGATTTTCCTCCAAATATATTTGCTGTTGAATCAATGGTCCGAATGTATCATGTCCTGCAACAGGCCATCCTTTAAATAAATATTTCTTGTATAAATAGCCTTTTCGTAGTGCATTGGAAACACAACTGTCAGTTATTATCGCATGAATTCCTTCACAAAAATTTCAGAAAGGCTTCACAAAATTTCCGGGCAATATTTTTACATTATTTTAATCCAGGGCTTATTTTCGCGAGGCTTATATTAAAAAATCCTGAAAATCACGCTAGGGCTTATTTTCGGAAGATGTCTTATTTTCGGAAAAAGACGGTATGAGTGACAAACTATTCATAACAATGTTTATTATTAGAAGATGAAGAAATCATCAATAACTTGACTTGGGGTCTTTGAGAGACCTTCATCTAATGAATCAGTTTTTTTCGAGCCGCCGTGACAGATGGGTTAAACATCGTACTCTGCTATCTGATTTGTTTCTTCCTCGCACACTCGGCGATGTCTCGCTGCAGACTAAGCTTACGCCGTAAATTTAGCTCTTGCCGCACGTGTCAATCGGACGTTTCACTCGCACTCGGCTCATCGTATAGGTTGCGATTTTAGACAAATACAAAAGTTTGGGACATGTTAAGGCTTGTTATGGTTTGTAGGTAAGATGCATATTATTTCAATAATGTAAGTTAACCGCGACTGAGGTAAGTTAGTAGTCGGATAGGTGTCCGACAAAAGCTATGGAAATTATTCAGGAAATTCTTTATAGCACTGACCAGAGGATATGTAAGAGGAAGAGATCCGTAACCTTCGCATGTTTAATTTTATTATTTATAAACTATTAACAAATATAAATAATATTTTTTTTCAACCAAAAAAATCAGACAAAGATTGTGTTTGAGATATTTAGATCAAAAATATAAAAATAACTTTATTCCAACGTTCTAAAAAAAACTATTTATGTTAAAATTTTTGGTTTTAAATGTAAGAATGAGACAGGAAATCATTTGACATTTTTTGTTCTGTAATTCTTTGAGAACTTGGAGAGAATTCAGCCAATTCAACTGTCGCTAAAAAATATTATGAAATATCAAGTTTTTTCTTTAGAAATGAAATATTTTACAAAAATATATGTTTTTTGCTAAAATTTTGAAATGTTAACTTTAGAACGTCTGAAATTAAATTGAGACAGTTAGAGAATTCTTTGAACTAATATAAAATAAGTTATGAATATACAAACAGACTTACTTATTAGAAAACTTCATTAAAAATATGACAAATATACGGGAAGTCCTAAAAAAATGTATACAGAGCTTACATGATTAAAACTCTTATAGACTCTTGGAGTAATTAAAGTAATTGGCACAGTGCATACATTGTTTTAAGACATCCCTGTATGTATCTTAAGTTTAAGGTAGCTAATAAATGGTAGCAGATTTAAATCAGAGAGTCGTCTTTTACTTTTCCTTTTTTTATTGATAGAAATGCTTAAAATATTTGTTTTTGATATACAATTTTTGATATGAATGCTTTTCATCTAAATGATTGCCTTTTTCAGACAATTGATGATTTAACTTTTATTTTTTTTTTGATATAATAATATGAAAAACTAAGCACAATCAATAAAATATTTTTTTTTTGTGAAAATCTCAATAATAGTCATTTATTTTTTAGAATAAACGCCATATTGGCCAGATAATCGTTTCCTTGGTATATACAATTAATTAATTATGTTTCTTAATATAATACTTAAACTATGACGTTATATATTTATAAAACTTATGAGATCATAAAAGAATTGCATTGATTTTTTTTATAATATCTATAATAATAATGAAGTATAAATAAAAATATATCAGAATGTAATACAATGTGTTAAAGATTTTAATTAAAAAAAAATTGAGTAAAGAATCAACTGGATATTTTTATCGCGTTAGCATTTTTACATTTATTTTGTATGCAATAAAATATTTCTAATTACCACTGTATATATATATTTTTTTAATAATGGCTTTTAATGTATACGTACAAATATTTGCAAATGTGATAAATTACACCTGCTAATTTTTGGGCAAAAGTCAAGCCGCCCCGAGCTCTATAATTACGCGGGCAATTATTTAGTTGACAATAAATTAGGAGGATTTTCCAAGACGATTCGACAATTAATCAAAACTTTCACTGCAAAGGGGATAAATGGAGATGTCCACTACGGCTGTAAATAAAATATATTTGCATAACGAAATTACAAAATTGCGAATAAATTAAATATATTAGTGGACTGAGTAAAATATTTATTCCTAATCATGAAATAAGTTATTTTAACGCACATCGATTAAGTAGAGAGGATATATTCAGACCAGGTTAAGCTGTGATATCATCATCATCATCATCAATTGCCAGCCACGAGACAATCACTCGCTGAGCGTATGGGCCTTGCCAGATTCTCGAATGGCAGTCGAGGTCAAAGGAACCTGAGTCTCACACGTGACGTGAGGGCTCCCCTTTCGTGTTCATACTGCGGAAACCCAAACTGTCTTGGTATGCGGTTTTTTGTAAAGAGTTTCCCTATCTTGGTCATTGCTGGCTTTGGATGTGTATCCTCTACCCTGTTGGTATCTGATTTTACCCTACTGACTGAGTCCAGACAAGTAGGAGGGGTATTCGCCTCCTCTTCTCTATGCGTTATCTGCTTATAACGAGTCGCAAGTGATTATTAATAGCAATTCTTTCATCGTGGAAAAGACCTCCTCAAAGAGTCTCCTAGAAAGAAGGAAGATTAGCGAAAGTATCGAGACTAGACCATTCATCGGTCAACAAATTAGAGCTTTCCCAGGGAATACTGGTCCTGTGGTAAAAAATACGTTTGAGACCAGATATACAGATGCACATATATATATATATATATATATATATATATATATATATATATATATATATATATATATATATATATATATATATATATATATATATATATATATATATATATATATATATATATATATATATATATATTAAAAGGACCCAAATGTAATGTCGTATTTTTTAATAAAACTTAAACTCATATTTCTAATCATTTATTAAACTTAATTATACAAAATAATCACTAATATTTTCTCTGACTCTTTGCCATCTTTTAGGTAAATCTAAAATACTTTTCTTATAAAACCCTGCAGATTTAGATTCGAAATAGTCTGAAAGGGCCGATTTTATTTAATCTTTTGATTAAAAATAAATCTCGTAAATAATGCTCCAATAAGCAAAAAAGTTGATAATCGGATGGAGACAGGTCTGGAGAATAAGGTGGATGCAATAAATCTGTCAAACCTAATGTTATGACTCATTTTTCTCCTTCAGTAACTCACAGATACCGCGCCTCATGTGTTTGTTTCTCTTAGTCAACGCATTGGGTCCCCAAATGCATTATTTTTTAATCTTTCCCATTTTTTTTCAGGTATCTTTGAGTTGATGACCATAAAGTACCGGCTTGGCTCGATAATTCTTCGATACTAAGAGTCGGATTTTTTTCAACCTCTTTTTTCGGGGTTGCTCCATCCACTTGTCTACGGAAACGTTCGCTTTAGGCTCATTTTTCAAATCAATATTGCCTGATTTAATTGTTTTAAACCATTTATGACATTTTCTGATGTTTAATGCGTCTCTATAAACATCGCAAATATGTTTTGTACAGCATTCAGCTACGCAAATTTTCTTCCGAAAGGGACACGTAAAGAAAAAATTTTCTACGCAAAACGAAGATTGGAGACTTTTCACGACACAAAAAATATTCAAACACGTCTTTTTCAGTTAAAGTACTGAAGAAAACTAATCTGAAACTATGCTTTCCGAAAAATACGACACTACATTTGGGTCCATCTAATACATAAATGCAATTTTGTACATAGTTTTTCTGGTGTGCTTTATTTTAATAACGATTTTATCAAAGATTTCTTGCGTTTCTAGTGAACTCTGCGTATTTTATGCCAACAGAATATAAAAAATGTGGGATTAGGTTGTACAGAGTTTATAACAAAATTGTTTTGGGCTCTTTTCAGTCACTTATATCTAATAATATATGATAAAACGACAATTGATAATAAAGACGACTGAAACTCTATTTTTTTTATAAATAACCGCGTGTAAATACCTAACTTAAGCGCGGATTAAATTAATAAACAAAAAATATATTTTATCCTATTTATAAAAAATATATGTATTTATTTTGGCGCGGAAATGTCGCCGTTATCGTTTGTTTGTGTTTAAAGTACATTATTTATTATTGATTTAAGAAGCAATTATTACTCGAATCCGATATCAGGACACTCTATATAAACGGAAATCATTTCGTATTTGTGAAACACAACTCAAATCGGTAATAACCTATTCATAACATGGCGGGCGGAGAAAAGTTGGCGCAAATATTGAATCCTGGAGAGAATTTCTATGCACGCGTGTATTCATAAGGACTCATTACGATTCCGAACGGACGCCCGGCCCCAAGTGGAATATGATATGGGAGCTTGGAATGAGGGGGGCGGGGCACGGGGGCCGAGTCCCTGGATGAAGAAACTGAAAACTTTGATATTAAAGGAAAAGGAAAAAGTTTGGTGAGAAGCGCAACTTGTGGTGTGCTAAAGTTTGCCAAGTAATCACCGAAGCGCCCCGTCGATGAATGGGGAACCGATCCCTGAAAAAAAAAACGAAGAAATATGAACACACGCTCCCGGGAATCTCTCTGCTAACTAATCTTTGAGCGCATAATGGTATTTGAATAAAAATGAAACTTTGTGCCTGAATCCGGAATAAATGTGCGGAGAGGTCAGATAAGACCGGGAACTTTGGAAATAAATGGCTTTTAATAAAAAAAATAATAAAATATTCGACTAGATAAAATTTTAAGACAAAAAAAAATACCGAATTTATTAACGCTAATTTATTTACATATTTATTATTAGCGTAACATTTTAAAAATAAATATATATATAAACGCAAAGAATAACTTTTCGATACACGGATTGTGAATAAAAATTTATTTTTAACTTTATTATGACTTTTCTCTTAACAAAACGAAAAGAAATCTCTGGAGCAGCAAAGAACATTTGCTTTTGGCAGACGAAGCAAAATTCCACCTCAATTGAGTTGTCAACAAGAAAACAAGCTAACAGCGAGAGTATAAAATTCTAATCTACATAAAGTGATGCTACTGCAACGGATAAAATACCGTTCAATAAGCTTCTAGTATTTATTTAAAAAAATATATATAACTTAAATGTTGATGTCGATGAAAATCGTATTTTAATTAAGCATATGACTCAAAACAAGATTTACTAAAATAAAATATTCACTCGTTGAATAATTTTCCTCATTTTCTTAGTTTTCCTTAGTAATTTTCTTAGTAATAAAACAACATTTACATAACGAAACGATATATTTTTATGTCATGTATAAAAAAGCATCTAACGTCTCAAGAGTCAGCACAAAAAGGAGATCATTCAATAGATCTATAATTGCCTTAGCAGTGAAGATCACATTTTCTGTGCCATAAGTTTTTTCTAAGACACGTAATGTAGAATTAACTGTTTTATATACAGTACATTTTTTATAAAAGAAAAAACTATTCTGAAGAATATAAATTTGATACACAAACTATTCATGATCCCATCTAGAGCACATATATTTTTTTGGGATAAGAAAAGCTTAAAAACTAAGATCATTTAACCAATCAGTCACGGTAGCTCACGACCAAAGGAGCTATATTTATAATGGAAAATAGACCCCAAGCATACCAAGTCAAGATATTGTTAAATTCTTCATTCAATATGACGCGTAAATAACACTCTTGTCTTGCTGAAGACTGAGACCTCGCCGCACGTGTCAACGGTACATTTCGCTCGCACTCGGCACATCTTACCGGATGCGAGCGAGAAAAAACATCGCCCTCCTATCCACATAATCGATTATTGTTGTTATTATTATTTGTTTCGCATTGAGGCCAATAATGGTCAATGATTATTTATAATATTTATTCTTTAGACCTTTTTTGACAAATACAAAAAGTTTGTGACATGTAGGATTTATATTAAAATAGTAATACGACAAACACTTAGGGTCCCTAATAGACTTCATCAGCACGGCTAGGTTAAAGAAGAGAGGAATAAAAAATCTTCCTATTATTATTAGCCAGAAAGGAGGGTGGATCTTCAATGCACCATAAATACGTTTTTGTCATATATCAATAAATCAGGCAAAAATTACACGAAAAAAATTAACCAACCTCAACCTCCATGTTTGCTAGACATTTGGATTATCTTATTAGGGCAATTTTACACTGTTTAAATAGAAAAAAAAAATTTTTAATACAAATGACGTGGTAGTAAAAATTGACAAAATAAGTATTTTCCTCTAAACCTCCAAATTTTTACGAGAGATAATAATGTAAATTATATTTTAGATAAATATGAAAAAAATAAACATCAAATGTTTTATTTAAAAAAACGGCCATTTTTTCGAATACTTTTAATAGATGAGAAGAGGTGGTCAATAAGGTTTTTTTTTTAAAATAATAGCACCACAATTTCTGATTCATCTAATTTGTTTGTAATGGTATTTAATTAGTAATGTCCCATAAGTAACGTCGTTTTTTCGATGCGCCATCTTTAAAATAGTCTCCTTCAGTATGTTAGTCAGTAAGGACGTGTTATAAGTTTCTCTTGTGTAGCGGCTTCCTGCTCGGGGTCTTTAGATAAAAAAAAAACGGTTTCTTTATCCCTCTGACGACAATGGGAGAGACGTCGAAACAGCATCTGCGGAGCTGTATCCCTTTTCAATATCATTTGAAAAAGAGAGCGACAGAGGCTACGAAGGATATTTCCAAGATTTACGGTGACATATCGGATGTCAGGAAATGCCAACGATGGTTAAAAAAAAATCTGGTGATTTGTGTTTGAAAAACGAGCCTCGAGGTAGACGACCCATCCAAGCGGATGAAGCAGCCGTGAATTCTGCAATCGAAGACGACCCGATGCTGACCATTGAAAAATTATCGGAATAGGTCAGTACATCCTGGTCCAGCACTCAAAGTATCCTAAAGAAGTTGAGAAAGATTGATCCCATATTCATGATCTCACATGTTGCGAAATTGACGTGAAAACCAGGATCTTGGATGGGTCACCTTGTTGCATCATCCATACTCGCCGGATCTCGCACCATCTGATTTTTATTTATTTCGTTCTATGAAACATTTTCTAAGAGATCAAAATTTCAATTCCTTAGAAGAGGTGAATACAGTCCTTTCAGACTATTTTCAGTCAAAACACGCAGAGTTTTACAAGAAGGGCATGGATGATTTTAAAGAAAGGTGGCAGAAGGTTATAGATAATATGGGGAATTATTTTGTACAAGAAAAGCTAAGTAAAGTATAAGAAAAATTGTTTTGAATTTCATTGAAAAAAAACGACATTACTTATGGGTAATACCGCTAATAACAAAATAAAAATTGCTAATTCGGATTATCCGTTTTTTTCAATTGTACCCAATTACCAAACACACTAATATCAAACGGTACAATGGACCATCAAAAAATAATATTTTATTTAAAATATTGTCGAGAAATCTCACAAATATATATTTATTTAGATCATTTTCCACTGCATATTTTTTAAACAAAAATTTCTCATAATGTTACATAGATTCGTAAACACTTCTAGTCGTTGTTGAATAGTATGGTATCCTTTATTACCCATTTATTATTATTATTTTTCAGCATCAAAATTCGAATCCCGGAAAAGGTTTCACTTGCCCTCCGTCAGTGTACCTAACATAATACATACACACATACCCCAGTGACTGACCCGTTTAATACCCTAAAATCGTTACCAGCCCCATGGTCTCCACCATGTCGTTCCCCCCGCTCTCCTCAATCGCCCTGCGGACATGATGACGAATAAAAAGGTCCGCTTTTGACAGCTCAGTACAAATCTCCTAAATCCGCATTCAGCAAGATCAAATGAAAATTTACAAAAAAAAAATCATGTCTACGTACGCATAAATACGACGCGGAAAATTATGCATTAAAATGGCGTGATCCATCAGAGTAATTGATCATTGTTTGAATATGATTACTCCATGGCGTATTATTTTCATCACTCGGTAATAGAATACCGGCTACCATAAATATACGATAAACAATCCGGGCTTATCCCCCGAGGGATCGGATCATCCATTAGTTCGAAATCACATTGAATTACAACACAAAAGAATTTTCTCATCCTCATCCATCACCGGAAAATTCTTTAATCCGCACAATGCAATTGCAATTTAATATAAATACAGGCGGCAACTATTTGCACGGTCGTCTCTACGACCAGAAATCGCGTGTTAACACACGTACACAGCTCGCGGGACAAATTACGGTCTCCCACCCCCGAAAAATTAATAACAACCCTCCGACCTCACGACCACGTGACGACAACCATCGCTTTAATCACACTTAACACCTCGGCGACCCGGCGGCGGCGGGATGAGGCCGTTTGTGTCCCCGCCAAAGATTAAATTATATTCTTACGACGCGTTTGATGGCTCAAGTAAATATTTTACTTGGGCATTAATCGTTTTAATTGTTAATAAAACCCCTCACTTTACCTACGAGCTTATTACGCGGATGCTTTCATTAAAATTTAATTTTAATTATTACCCCCCGTGCATGTTTGGCCGTCCCTGATTTTTCGTGCAGTTATACCCGGTGTTAATTATTTAAAATTGAATTAAAGTTAGCTGCAAATAAATTTGCACGTACTAAAATAATGATTAATATATGCATAGTGTGTTGCATTATATGATTAAAGTTCGTTTAAAATAATAAGAATGAGTTGTGCGGAATACGTAGAAGTTTTAATGTGAATATATTTCAATATGTAAACTTTAATAGCTATGCATTTTTAATGTTTCAAGCTTAGAAAAAGCGTTCAAACTGCTATATATTACATGGAAATTGCGTTACGTTACTTATGAAATATGGTAAAATATGTATGTATAATATATTACTTTTTTATAATTAAAAATAACGATCATTATCATTGGCATAGTATTTAATAATCGAATCTAACGCAGGAGAGACGTAAGAATTTTATGTTTACGCTTAAATTTTATCGGTGATTCGGTTCATTATCGAGAAGATTTTGTGCATTTAAAAAAATATCCATAGAAGACATTCCATTAGGAAAATTAGACTTTTAATCCCAGCCTTTTTTGCATAGAATATGCGAAGAAACCCAAACATTTTTTTAGTAAAAAACAATAGTTTCATTTTTTTTATCTCAGTTAATAATTCGTTTAAAAACATAATTCTTTCTGTGGGGCCCTCAATGTGGAATTTATGATAATAACTAATCTTCAAATATGAATAAAAACGTAAACAAACAAAAGAAAAAAATATTTACTCTCAAAACAATATAAACTTTGAGTTTGAATCATTTTTAACCTAATAATGAATTATTTTATGCAAAGAAATTTATTGGAAATGAAAATAGAAAATGGTTTTTAGTCAATATATGAAAAAATAAATAAGAAAGGACATAAAAAAATAAATATCATGAACTATTCCAGGAACTTATAAAACTTTTTTTTAATAAAATTGTATAAAGGCTCTTCTAATTATTTAATACAATATAAATAATCTAATCAGATTTTTGGACTGGGGTTGCAAACATTTTTATATAAATAAAAGAAAATGGTATTAACAACAACTGATTTATTTTCTAAAAAATACGTGCATTTATGCTTTAGAAAGCACATTTCATGAACAACCTTGGAAATGGACTGTATCTCCAGTACTTTCCATCCTTTAGGTTCGCTTGGCCTTGGACCTGTAAACGACCTGTAAACTGTGAACATGTCACCTCAGATGTATCAATACACAGGAAATACATTATCTAAAACATTATGAATTTAAATTAAACGAAAAAAAAATTTAGCATAATTTTTTATTATGACAGTTTTGAGGCCGATGATCGGCCCCTTAGGAATTTTTGCATACAGCGTGTGAGTAAAAGGGTTAACAATGAAAAAACAACCGATTTTTATGTGTAAATTCAAAGTGGTCTAATATCTGCTAATTCTAAGCAGTTTCAGAGTTTTGTAATGAATTTAAAAATAAATAAATTATTTATGTCCTTAAATAATTATATTTAAAATACACCTTTTTATTTGTTTTTAATAAAAAAAAATATATTTAAACAAAAAATCCAGCCATTTTTTTAGCTTTTACTGGAAGAAAAAAATAGATATACAACTTTTAGATGAAGTTGGATACAATGTTTTATGTTTTTTATTTTATTCAACTTATTCTGATTTGTTAGCTTCACTCACTTCGAATCTATTGTGTCGTTTGGCGTTCATTATTTCATTTAGTTTCGTGTTTGAGTTATTCTTTTTCCTCTCGTAAGCGCATTAGATCCTACTTCTATAAAACCAACCAATCTAAATTCGTATGTGAAAAAAAATCCGCATAAAATGTTAAAAGTTATTTACCACTGATAATTTAAAATGATTAATAAAAGGTTTAAGAATGTATTTTTTTTTTTTATTTTTTATCCAAATTTATAGAGAAAGGATTGATTGTATAAACCAGAGGCGTACGGTGGTATTGATATTGGGTGTGCTGAATGTGGGGGAAAAAAATATAAAAGAAAAATACAGTCTTTTTTAATGAATTTTATTATTATTTATACATTAATTCTATTCTTTTGCGACATAAACTATGGGACTTCAAAGTGTGTGCCCTTCTGTTTTAGTTTTATGAGTATTTTTTTCTCCATTGATATTACTAAGTAATAACATTGAAATGTATTTGTATTTTTTTTACATTTTTTTCCCACATTCAGCACACCCAACATCAAGCCCACCGTACGCCACTGGTATAAATGCCTTTTAAACAAAAAATCTAAAACGATCTGTAAATGTTAACCGTAATAAACACCTGCTTAATGCTCTTTATGAGTATTAGTCGGAATCGTTCGACGCGTTATACGAATTCATGTTGCCATCGTGAACACACGTATTTCGGCACGAGCACACGTTCGATTCCATCAACCACGTGAACAACGACTTATTTCATTGGCCACTAATCATGGAGTCGGTTTGTGTTTATCAATTGTGCAAATTATTGCCCAAAATTGGATGCTGCTTTTGTTTCACACTCGAATAAATTTCTGCAATTTATTCCGCATTACAGTATCGCTTATTAAATGAGTTATAGCATAGCAAAGCAATGTCCTTTGATTCATTCCGAAGTCCACCCCCTCCCCACCCACCTCCCACTTCAACGTTGTAGATTGCAATATAATTTCGTATGGTTTCTCGTACAGCGAAGCGCCTTTGTAATTTGCGATTCACAAAGGCATCGCCAGCGAGGGCCGAATTCCTTTTTTTTTCCCTGTAATTATTCATAACACAGTGGATTTGCGGAAAAAAGGTTATCGCACTAATTCCTAATAGAAATTTAAATTGGAATTGGATGGAGCTATTTTCGTTGCACGAGAACTGCTACAGCATCGACAGCTCGATATGTCAAAGTGCATTGGAACCAAAATCAGATTTATTTCATTTTACTCTCATACTTTTTAATTATATCTCATACATTAATTATGATATAATGTACATAACACCATAGAATAATAAAAAAAACTTTGCTTTTAAATTGCTTTAGAAAAAATTAAGCTCTGAAATTAATTAATTGTGCCTGGTAACATTTTTATTGTTTCGGCGATGAAAAACTTTGCGGAATTTAGGTACAAAGCAAATGTTGTATACATTGTTACTTTAAGTATGGAACTATAAAATTTTATAGCCCCAACCCTTGACATTTAAAGCTAAAAAAATCTCAATTTCAACAACTAACCAATTAATTATTCTAAGAACCACTTTGGCAAAAGCTAAGACTATCGACTGAGTAAACTGTTCATATAGCGAATATCAAACGACATGAAAAAAATAAGATCGCAATAGAAATCTCTGAAATTTAAATTTATTCACTAAATATAAATTCTATATATATCCTCGATATTGGTTCTTAACTCAAATGGAGTCCCTACCACCCACTCAAAGAGCATTACGCCATCTTCTGCAGTCCTGACCATTATTTATTCAACTACCAGGATATTGTAAAATGAGTTTTTACTGACATTTAAATGGGCTTTCTTTATATTATTATTTAACAGGTCTTGCACTTCTTCTATCCACTTCCCAAGCACCAGCAGAGATGCGTCCAACTCCACCCTGAGCCCAGGACTACAATAGCTGACTCCAGGTTAACTAGGCTTTTCAACAAGGATCAGGTCGGCAACCATAATTCCTGGAGCTCAGATCAGCTCGTGGATTGTAACAATAATATCCGGACGAGGTTAGGGCCGATTCATTTATAATTTGCCGTCCGTTACCGAATTGGCACGGAAAGCGGCCTGGGCTCCTCATACTTCTGTAGAATCTACGAAATCATGATTATCCCCAACCGCGATCGCGACCACGTCCGATACCGATTAATTAAAAATTATCTAGTATTTTTTCTCAGTAATTAGGACTCGATCAATTTAATAATATCCAGTCCAAAAAATAGTACATAAATTATTTAAATGAATATTAAAATCTGTTTAAAGGTATTACAGCATGCGTTTATCGCCATCCTGGAAAATAAGAATTCGTCTGGCTTTAACACATCGTTACTGATTTTTTCGTCCAATTAGTATTTTTACCAAAAAATACCAAAGGGACCAATACCTGTGTTATAAACCGGCATAGTCCGTCCGTATCATTTCTGGGTTCTCGATATTCTTGAATGCACCCCTATCCTTCTTACGTAAAGTGGGCCACAGAACACATTTTACGCGGGAAACGGTTCCCGCCAAAAGTCGGTGACATCAATCGTCTTCGTGGACTCAGGACCGGTATGAATATGTCCTATTTTGATCTGTAATACACATTCGCTCACGCCGTCATGAGTCACATCTCCGTGATTTCTCTCACCAGAGATACGTCTCTGGGATCTTATCATCATCTCGTACCGAGATCTTTGCTCTGGGATCTTTTCATCACACACCATCATCAAACTGACGATACCCGTACCCCTCTTTCAATAAACAATATCAAAACAAAGCGTGTTTCACTTTGATCTCGATCTTCGAAGCGATCGTCAACTACCGGACGGTCGAACGTTTTGGCGCCAGCGGTTGTGTACCTTTATGATACGCGAGCTCGGGTGCCTTAACATTGGAGGCAGCGACGGGTTACCTTTTTGGTACTACTGTCGCCCCCCCCCCCTTACACCTGCCTGTAAATTATATTGTTCACGATAAACAATACTCCAACTAATTAATGAAACTGATGGAGCTTACCTCCATCAATTACCATGTGGGATTGGTGGAAGTAATTTAATACTGTAAAAGCTATCAGACATATGAACGAAGCGTAGAATAAAGAGGAGATTAGTCTTATAACCATATCTGGAAGCATTGAAGATGTTGATCCAGATGATGTAATATTCAGGCATTGTAAGAACCATATGGAAAACTTTCCTGCACTTTAATTTTATTATGTCCCATAATAATAAGTGACGAATAGCGCCTATAGCGGGATTAAGTTGTGTCATCTCCTATTAAAAACGTTAAGAACGATAAGACGTTCCCGTATTTCGCTCCATCGTAAGATGTAGTCGCCATCTTGTTGCGCTACACACGGATGCCGCCATGACGACTCTGGATATATCCTCTCGTCTTCCCCATGACAAACTACATCAACTAACCGTTCTGACTACAGATCATCATTATCGACTCAATACCGCGGACAGATATGTTGACGGCCTCTCGTCGGGATCATAGAAGGAGTACTCCTCTGCAGATATTCTTGGCAATAGACCGCCACGGGTGCCGTCACTGCCAGAGACCGCCAAGTACAGAGTACCTTCCTTTATGTTCTTCAATAAATGTGTCCATGAGTTTACCATAAATTATGTTTTTTTTTCTATTATAGGGAAGAGTAAAGGCTCGCCGTGTTTAAACGAATTTTCATCACAAATTTTCGAGTATCCGTGCGGCTCCTTCCAACCCTTAGCCCTAATAATCAAGAGATAGCATTGTGATCTAAAATAAATATCTCCCAATCAACCCCTATAATTATCTGTAGAAGATGAGTCTTGTGCATAATTACATAGAATCATAGTTATCATTGATAGACTGTGAAAATATTACTATCATTTTCTAGCAATAGTATACTTTTAGCGATATTTCTCTCTCCAACGTCACAAAAAAACTGAGCTTTTGCATCACTAGATGATACATATTTAATGCAAATAAAGCCGGTAACAGTGTCCAAAGCTAAAATATTTTTTACAGCTTTTATTGTGAATTATTAATCGAAAAAATCTACAATATTCAACGAGGGACTATAGTATATATAATTGCGAAATATAAAAATCTTCTACTTAATTTAAAATATTGCTTTATTCTTTTCAAAGATTCTTACTCAAACATAATATTCTGAAAGCTAGCTTATACGGAATATAAAATACGTATTATTAAACATAAAAGGTAAATATATGTATATACAAATGTAGAGATTACAAAGGAAAAATTTCCATGACATGAGAAAAACGTCGATATTTTCTTATACATTGTTTTATTGTTGATATTAAATATTTATTCGTAATATATTTTCCCATTATTTCCGTCCGAATATATATATTGCAGAAACTTTTCGGATAACCCAATCTATGATATTTTTTATTGGCTCCGAAGTAATTCGTTAGCGGTGTTGAAACAACAAAAAAGTAATGGACTAAGTTTTCCAGACCGATAAATTCAGGAATGTGTGCAGAGTGTAGCACTGATCGAAAAAAGTTTTTTTGTTGTTGATATATAGCAATGCAGTGCAGCCAACTTAAATAACCGAAAAAAAAATATGTTTCAAACGGCAACCGTTACGGGAACGAGTAAGCTTAACGCGAATTTACGCAAAACTACGCACACGAACGAAAATAAAGCATAATTGCAAACAGAAAAGTTAATTATAATACAACAGTGGGGTGTGTTTCGTGCCGAGCTGATTACACTGGGGGGGTTAATAATTCATAATTTGCAGAATAATTATTAAACGTTGACGGCATAATTGAAAACATTGAACTTTATCTATTTAAAGTTAAAATAGCATACGTAATAATAGTTTTATGATGTGATATACTAATTTGTGCATTATTTATTAATTTAAATTTATTTAACACAAATGAATATATATATGCGCCAACCCTGTAATGACCCGCTTCAGATGTTCCCAACCGTAGGCACGCGGTACGCGCTTATATGCGAGAGCCGCACGTCAAGGTAAACATTGCAAATTGTTCGTACGTAGTTCCGAGATAGTTTCGAAAAGTTGAGCACGGGTTGCAATGCCACCGCTAAGCTAATTCCCGATTCGAGGCCGGGATTTCCCGAATCCTGAAACTGTGACGTCTGTTTATGGGGGCGGTTAGTGTTGCGGTCTAACCACCAACACTCTTGTCAACGTTTATCTTTTTATAATATTATTTAAAAATTTTGTTACACAAAATAAACTATACTTTGATAGATTTATTTTTATTTTAAATACTAGTGAATTCTTAAATAAATTAATAATCATTAGAATCGACTTTTTTCAGTTTTTATAAAATTTTTCCTACTTGAGTCAAAAGATGTTGCAGTCAATTGCATCGTATTTGTACAATAATATAATACTACTACAGTAAACCCTCCTATAACGCTCTCTGTTATACCGCGGATTACTATAACGCGTGCGACATATCCACCTATAGCGCTTCCTCCTAGAACTTATTTTGTAAATATGTATTATTATACATTTCCGCTCCAAATAATAAAAAAAATTCAATGCCATTTGATTGACCCTAAAAAATAACTTACGAAATAAAATTAAAAATTATAGGAGGGCTGCATTTATTTAGTCATTATTCGTGTTCCCATTATTGTAATAACAGTTAACCCTTTGAACTCCAAATTTTTTTTCAAAAGCTTACCAGCAACTCCAAGCTATTTTCAGCGAATTTGCTAAAAAAATATATTTAAGGTAAAATCATTGGAAAAAAGTTAAAATAAATGAATGAAATATGGTTTAAGTGCACTTTATTATGCATTTATTTAACACAGAGGTTCCCAATCTTTTTCGGTTTACGGCTACCTCAAATACATCGGATTTTTCCGCGGCTCCCTTAATACATTTCAAAATTTTTGACCTTCCTGAGACAAACGAGCGCAAAAAGATGGCGCAAAAATTTCGAGAGTTGGGAATTCCAACAAATTTGCCGAATTGTTTAATTGAATATTTTGCGGCTCCTCGAGCCACGGCTCACACTTTGGGAATCACTGATTTAACTTAATTTTAAAATTTATTAGTGTATTTTAAAACAATCGCTTGGGTGAAGGTTTATATCACGCGTTTCGCAGAAGAAGTTAGTTTCTCGTCTTCCTCCAGTATTTTTTCGATTTGAACATACCATGCAGTCCTAAGGTTTCTTAGGATTACTGTAAATGAAATGTTCAGATTTCCCCGGTTTTGATTCTGATACACGAAAATTTCCGACCAATTGCATCAACAAAGTTTGGCGAAATTTTTTGTGCTTCATAGGCTTTCTGTTCTCCTTTTTTTTACATTCTTTGTATAAAATGTAGGAGTTTACTATACTAGTCTCGAATCCCCAAAAAAATAATTTCCTCCACCATTTTAAAGTCTTACGCATGAAGCAATAAGTATCTTCGTAAACATGGGGTATCTACCCCATGTTTTTTATTATAGTTATGTATAACCGTTGGCTTATTTATCGTGGGTTCATTATTTTGGGCTGATCTCCTCGTCTTCTTACAGCTTTCGAAGACGACGTGAACTTTGTACTCATCATAGTAACTATGCGTTTATCGCGCCAAGCTAGCACGAGAGTATTTTTTTTTCTAAACGCTATTTTACTCCCAATTACTAATTTCGGTTTTTTATATCTTTGAGTAATCCCTTTCTATTCATCTTAATTATTTCTGTTAAGTAACATTTTTTCTTTAGCAATTCTTTATCCAATGTTGCATTCGTATAAAAGCTATCTGTATAAGTGTGATACCCCTTGCAATCGGGAATATGCTGTTGCAAGTTGTTGAATAAATGTAACACAATTCTACTGGTAAACGTCAAGTCAGGTCTAACCAGTCCCTGAGTCGTATAGCTTCCAAAATATGGGACAAATGTTGAGATGTAGCTTGTACGAGAATCAGACAAAACATATATTCTAAGGCCCCACTTCGGCCAAGAAACCCTTGGTACGGCTTTTGTTATAAAATTCCTGTATGCGTTTCAACATAAGATGAAACAAGTATTTCTCCGCAATTCTCACAAAAAAACATCAAATCGTCTCTTAATTGTTTTAAAAACGACTCAACTAAAAAATGTCGAGGTGACCTCGACATAGATGTTGCCGGTAAAAAATCCATGTCGAGGCCACCTCGACATAGGAGTTCAAAGGGTTAATTGTATGACCATCCGGACTGAACCACGTAGTCATGTTTAGGATTTTTCCTAGAACAGGTGGATTATATATAATATTTATTAAAATTTGTAATCCAAGATCCGACTGAGGGATAAGCCTGAAAGTTACAACAATATAAAGAAGTAATAAGTGCAGATTGAAAAAGTTGCCGAATCATTTAAAGATAATTTAGAAGCGATGCTTAAAAAAGAGACCTATTTTTTGGAAGCAAAATTTAGAAGCAATCTCGATTTATTTGTTCATACAGAGTTGAAAATTATCGTTAAAAAATAAAAATAAATAATTTACTACATAGTTTCATTGATTATAATTTATAATTATTTTTTGTAAGAAATTCGACTTACTTGTTCATAATAACCAGTCCTATGGTTTGTAGGTCACATGCATAACAATGGCCAGGGAGTATGTAAGAGGAAAAGATCCATTACATACCAAAACAGGTATCAGTTAATAGAATGCCCTCTATTTTTAGTTAAAGAAATATTTATAAACAAATAATATAAATTTGAATAGAGCTGAAATAATATACAAATTAATCAGTGTCATGGTTTGACACTGGGGGAGAGTGAAAAACTCTTTCCCCTTTCATATTTCTTTTATCACATCCATCTTAGTTAAATAAACAAATAAATAAATAATAAACATGGAACTTCATATAATATATTTAGATATAAAATAAATAAAATATGTTTCTTTTTTTCTATATATTTAAGTAATTCACGTATATAGCAAACTTTAGATATGAATCCGATTACTCTAAGCAACAGCAATCTTTTTTACATTGAAAGAATATTTTAAGCACCGTGGGATGAAAAGGATTTAAACATGAAAATATGAATGAAACGTGTATTTGTTATTTAAATGCCTACTATTTAAAACTTAGGTATTTGAATGGCAGCCACTTCAACTAATTTCACTGCGTTGTCGACCCCTGATAATAAATTTAAATCTTATATGATGATATAAACATTTTTTTATAATTAATAATTTTTAGGGTCAAATTGTTAACCTAAATGATTGTGATTTTTGGGTTCTTTTTTCTATCTACTTTACACACTAAAAGGATATCATATATATTTTATGGGGTTATAAAAAGAGCATAAAATAACATGAATAATTCCTAATTTTTATAAATAACTATTAGACATACTATTTTTTTGTTAATTAAGTAGTTACCTAAATGAACTGGCATTAAATTATTTGGTTATAGTGAATAGTCATTAGCATAAAAATTTACCCAATTATAATTTATTTTAATTTGTTTAAAACCCTCCGATCTATGCTTTCCCTAAAATAATATTTTTGATAACAGAAAGTCGGGGTTTTAACACTTCAACATCCGCTTACGCCACGTCGGCGTCCTGTCTCAGCCAACTGTTATCTAACGCTACGCATACTTTAGATTATGAAACAATACAAATCTCTAAGTATGAACATTTTATGGACAGGGGTTTCCGATGTTTTTTAGATAATTTTTTTTTTTTTGAGATTCGGTTCTCCAAAATGTTTATGAACACGTAAGTATCAGGCGTAAGTTTTAGGCGAAATCGTGCGTTCGGTAAAATGTTAATGTATGAAATTTATTTTTACAATATTTAAATTATAACGGACACTGCGTCAATTGAGGTCATTTTTTTATGTCGCGCGGGACACGACGTCGATTGACGTATTTTTCGCCAGACAATCCTGCGTCTACAGTGGTACATGACGAGAATTTCGTCTTCAAGTTTAAACTTTTTGTCCTTAAACTCAATGTTTTAAATAATAATTGGAATTATACGACAGAAATAATAAAAATTAATATGATTTTATTTCTTTTCAGAAAAGAGAATGTTCTTAATTTTTATGCACCAGAAGAAAATCAGGTATATTTATCAATAGGAATCCAAGACCGTTGTGTGGTTTACGTACATTATAATATAAATATGATTAATTTTAATTATGAAATATTTTAGGTTAAAATTAAAAAAAAACTGTATACCGGGATTGGTATATTCATAAAATATTAATGACACAAGTTATTGGATTTTTGCGAAAACCCGCCGAATGGATGGTATGAATCGTGCCCACTCTCATATATTCCAATGAAAAAATATTTTCGACGATTCATTAGAGCGTGGAAACGCTGAAATATTAAAAATCTGTATGAAATCTCAATTGCGTGAACTCTGGCGTGTTTATTTGGGATCTTTTAATTACATGATTAAGTTTTTTTCTCAACTGAAAAAAATATTACGTCGAATATTCTGGCGTACATGGAGAATTACATTGAAAAACGCCTTTTCTCATTAATCAAGTATTCGCGACATTTCATTGTTCGCTCATTATCAGCGGAACAATGAGAATTTATTATATTTCTCGAGGCGAACATAGGCACGGAGCGTGTATGCCCAAATTAAGGTCTCAGATTGTATATATTATTTTGTGCTGAATGAATATGGATTCAAATTTACATCAAATGGGGGAGGTGGGTTGCAGATAGGGCCCGAGATAGGCCCCCGACTCACACCGACGGGGTCCACGAGAGGGCAATGGAAAGGGGGTGCCCTATTATTGAGAATTTTTCAGATATTTCCACACAGAATACAGGATGATAAATGTACAATGGGCGCAGAATATTTATGATTCAGATACCATTAAAAAGTAAAAGCGAATACCTTCGATTTAGCATTTTATCGATGAGCGGCGGCACGTGAAAGTCCGGCTTAATAATTTTAAAAATGTCTGCGACCTGCTTTACATAATTCGGGGAATGTGTACGGCGGTGGACGGTTAGCTGAGTTCTCTTCAAATAAATTCGTTCGTTTTATTAAGCAAATTTCGTTCATTATCATATATTTTGATTCAAATAATAAATATGCACAATTAGCATTTAATTACATATGCGAAAACTGCAACTGAAATTTGCAAACCATATTAAAATATGAAAAACATTTACCGGATGACCCAAGAACACCATTTAATTTTTTTTTTTTTAATTTGATTTCAGATTATTGAAGCGTTATCCTTAGAAATTAGTTATGGAGAAATTCACGACCGAGCAACGTGTTAAAATAATGGAATTCCATATAAAAAACTAATGATCAATTGTGCCTACACTCGTCATTTTGGGGTCAGAAAACCTCCACATAAACAAACTATACTTTGTTTATTCCGGCGGTTTCAAATTCAGGGGTCTGTGAGTGATTTGCCATCCAGGAAGGTCACAGGACAACATTCAGTGTGTATGTAGAAGCATTGATTCTTCAATATCAACTTGAAGGCGGTCCCAGCAGATGGAGATGACGAGAACCTCGCTCCAAATGATTCAAAGGATGCTACATGTCTATCCGTGTAAGATATAGCTAAAGAAATGTTATATAGCATCATGGAAAATGGGAATAATAATGATAGTGAATCAATGAATGATGTCAGATCTTGGTGCTTCTCTAATGATAAATAAAATTTAGTCAGTAATTCTTTACAGATACTGATTGACAGTGAAACGATGTAAACCTCGTAACTCAGGCGTTCTATGACATTGTTTATAGAGCGTTTGACTCATGTCTTTTGCTTAAACGCGACATAAAAAGTTTCACTATAGTAGTGTTATAAACCGGCATAGTCCGTCCGTATCATTTCTGGGCTCTCGATATTC
>JAGXCT010036704.1:0-13888 GCA_022495035.1 Philopotamus ludificatus | reverse complement strand
ACTTTCGCACACATTTTCAGGAACCAATCATGTGCGAAAGTCGAGGTCCGCCTGTTGTTTACATGTATCGAATTTGTGAGGACAGATGCTCTCAGAAGCTCTCCGGTAACCAGAGCTATTATTCTGCTCGACCACTTGGCCGACTATGTAGATATATTTGATGTTAAATATCGCCGTTTCTTTGATATTTTATATGAGATTTTATAATTCTTTTCGTGATTTGCGACCTGGGTTAATCTGTAATGCCAATCACGCATTGTCTTATATAAAAAATAAATAAATATACATAAATTACTATCTATATTGTAGTGATCTTTGAAGTGTTGCATAGAAAATCTTCGTATTATATTTCATTAGTGACAACTTTCAGCCATCTATCTCTTTATTATAATAAACTACTGCGTTTATTGTCTATCAATTTTAATTTAATAAGAAGTATTAATATATACTGAAATATAATTAAATTCAGCGGACTAGCTAATAAAAGACATAATTAATTTATCCATTGATCAATAGAGTGATTCAGAACGATTGAAGCATATCGAAAATTTAAATTATAAATTGGCAACACTGTTTGGCATGGCACAACGGTCCATTTCGAATATTTCGACCATGAATATTGGAATTCGTATCACGGCGGTCGCATAATTTAATTTTCATACGGCTGCAAGTTGATTTCCACCGAGGAATTGATGCTCCCCATACTGTACAGTATGCTCAATAAATTATAATAACATTTTAATCACTGGCACGAATCAAACATCACCGATTCGAAGAGCGGTGATTATCAGAATTTCGTTACGCGATTTTTTTTATTGAAATTCAGACGCGGCTTAGATACAAATCGGCCATATAAATTGTCAATAAAGTCGACGGTATCGGAAGCGATCCTGCTTTATGAGCCGCCCGCCGTGTGTCGGTCTGAAAATTTATAGTCAGGACAGATCTTCATCGCATATAAATGAAATGTCGGATATAAAACTCAGATTGATACTCGAGATTGACGGATGGCGTTCGGAAATTGCCGAAAATTTTATGGTCTCGGAAGAGACCATTAGCGAGATGAAATTAGAAAATTATACTGCACAGCTTGGGCGCCGATATTTCACCATGATGCCGTATATTACGGGAGACTGATGATAATGAGCTCGGCAACAATTTAATACGGTACATTATCCTATATTTATTTTCAATTAATTGTTTGGATTATCACATCGGAGAGCCAATAGCGAGAAGCTGAAACTAATCCTAATTATAATAATATTTATTCAATGGATTTAAACATAGATTAAGATGGCACAGAATATTTAAACGTGATCGATTGCGATTCGTTAAATAATAATATGGATTAATTAAAGCATCGCGTGGTCAGTATTTGGATGGGTTAGCGTGTCGTTACTCTAATTGTCTATAAATCATAGGGTTAGGATTTATGCCATTAAGCTATCAAACGTGTTACGAAATTAAAGAATCTGTAATTTAAACAGAAAAAGAGGTAATAGCCTCATAATGGACTGCTTTTTATAATCCATCAAAGGCTTTCACGATCCATAATACTTCGTTTAATCTACGATGCTGAAAGCCTCTGATGCATTTTACCTGTGAGCCATAGCTTTTTTTGCAAAATAATAAATTCGCATGCTTGCATTATAAATATATAAGAAAAAAGCAAAGAGAAATAACATTTTTTGCGATTAAAACTTTTCAATATTATTTTATTTAATATTTTTGCGGATCTAAGAACTTTCTCCACAGAATGTGTTGTTTAACAATAACACTTTCTTAAGCTTTTAGCTGGTTTTTTTGGCATTTCCAACTTGTTTATCATTTGTATTTTTTTATCTAGAATTAAATGTTGCATAAACTTAAAAATGTGATTTATTTTCAACATTGTTTACTAATTAGGTAATTTTTAATGATTTAAATAAAAATATATTTGCGGATTAGAATTAAAATACTCAGTTTATTAAAATACTAGTTTAACCTAGCCGTGCCGATGGGGTCTATTAGAGACCCTAAGTTTTTTAAGTGACCAAATTATATAGCATATCATAAATAGCTATTTGTTTTCCTTAGGTTAATCCATTTTTATATAAAATGTCAAAATTTTAATAAATAATTAATCAATATCTTCACTTTAAATGCTTGGGTCTCTGATAGACCCCCTTCGAACGACTCGGTGGTTTTCGAGCCGCCGTGATGGATGGTTTTATCTTACTAATTGGAAATAATACAACGTTGCTAAAACAGTCTGACCAGGTTTTAGTAAATCATAATGAATTCTTTTCAAAACACTCCACCAAATTCATAAAGAGTACCTTTTTGGTGGTATGATTGCCCAGGGGTAAACATAGGTTCCTAATTCGATGTAAGTCATTTATTTTTCTCCTCAGATTGCTGTAGAAGATGCATTTCTCATCCCCAGCATAAATTCTTCAACGAAACAAATCATTTTCATATCTGGACAGTATAAATACAGTCAACCGTCAAACGTTCAGATAGAGACCACGCTATAGATAGTTAGGCACCTATACAAAATTTGGGGTTAGGTTTTTTTTTAATTTTCTTTGCGAATTGAAGCAAATCAAACATTTGACCCATTTTTATATTTTTATATTTTCAATGACCTTGCACGTGTTTAATTGGAAACAGTAGTTCGTGCCTACATACGCATACATTGACCTCGCATTTTTCTTCCAGTTTATTCCAGTATGTATTTGGTTATTCTTGCCTTTTAAAATTATTTTTTACTTTTGACTTTGGATAACCGAGGTGTTATAACAATTCTTTGATTATTTTACGCTGCTCAGACTCCAATAATGGATTTAAAGTATTATCATCGATTTCAAGAAGCTCCCTGCTTTTGTTTTGTTCCTTCACTTTTACCACCATTGAAACCAACTATAACATTGTCGAGTATTCAAGATATCTCCACAAATATTGCAGATGATGTGGGTAGCTTCATTCATAACATCTCACCATTACATTTTTTACTATAGCCAAAAAATATCAATAAATATTAAAACAGAAAGATAACAGAGCTTTAAAATGCAATGTGCTTACTAATTTTAATGCAACGCAACAAAAAATGCTATTATCTTGCATATTTTATTTAATATATTAGATATAAGTGAATTATTTTTATATTTTATTCACTCTGAATTATGATGTTGTGAAAGTAAATAATGACATTATTAAAAGTGCCCAATATTTTCAATATTAATTGAGTTTTGTTTCGTGAAAGCTTTCGAACTAATTGAATTATTTATCAAACCAACGGAAATTGATACAGCTTAAAGTTAACGGTTATTAAAACATTGCTTCCTTTTTAAGCGAATCATTATTTTTTTTACTTACTATTTGATTACGATGGATCGATGGATTAACTGAAAGATTCAAAAGCGCCTTTTAATCATATTAAAGTTTGATAAAGATTAAATTTATGCCCCCAGTGCCAAACCACGACACTGGTGAATTTTAATATTATTTCAGTTATATGGAAATTAATAGGCGGAGTTAATGGATCTCTTCTACTTGTCAGACACTTATCATACTACTAATTTCGCGGTTAACTTACATTATCGAAATAAAATGCACGTTACCTACAATCCATAACACTGGTTAATTATAAAATCATTAGAATAATTATTGGACAATTGAGCAAATAACTATTTAACCGTGTAACACGAAGAGCGATCATATGATTGTATGTATATGCAATTTTCTATTTGAATTGCAGCACAAATTCAGTTGAAAACTGTTATCGCATTTGCGACAATATTTCCCGGAAAGTTACATTTTCCGGAAATAAACTTTCGGAACTCCATAGTGTTTTTTTTTTGTTCACAGTCAATATAATACAAGAATTTCTGGTCAATTTCGTCATACAATACAAATACATTACATTTGATTACATAGTTACATACATAGAATAATAATATATATGAATGTGTACGTATTCGGGGGAAATCTTTCAGGGAATTGAACAAGCGGCCGGATATGAGCCACTCGTTTAAAGGCCCTTTATATAACGAAAATATTGTACAAACACTCGATATTAGATATTTTATTTTCCTTTCACGATATATGAATAATATCAGGAACATATGCGAAAGAGGAAAAGTGTGCTTTAATAAATCTTGCCGGGGAATTTTTTGAAGGCCGCAATAAATTTGCGGGTCCTCGTAAATCACGGTCCATATCGGCGTGGCCATCGGGCCGAATTTCTTAATTAGCCTCTGCTTTCAGCGACTCGATTATTGCCCGAAAGTGGTCCGGGTACTTTCCCCTTTTTTCGTTTATATTTTATTTTCGTGTTTTATTGCGCGAAAGGGATGAGATGCAAATAAACTTACCGGTGGATGGTTGTTCGCGTCACACTGTTCCCGGGCGATGTTCCCGTGCCGTTTCGTGTTTGTTGTGTCCCGAGTTAGTTGCGAGAGGCGCGAGCGTGCCCAGGCGTGCCGCCGGTCGCGTGCCGCGTGCCCGACTGCCTGCCGGGAAAACACTGGCGGCGCCCACCGGCTGATGGCCCTGCAAAAACAGGGTTACAATTATTTTCTCACTCATAATAAATTTTTCAGCTGAAATATTTGTCATACAATAATATGGTGATACACAATATTTAATGATTAAAATAATAATTTAATTTTCGTATGAAATAAAAACATTTTATTTATTAATTTTATTTATAGGTTTTATCAAATAAATAATCGCAATCTGGTGTCTGTTTTAAAGGGCAATGTGTATATATTTCAATTGTTGATAATAAGGTTTCGCTGTAATGGTTTGATTACGATCTAAGAGTTCGAAACACACGATACCCTTTTTATACCACCAAACACAAAACATTATTTTTTATGAATTTGGCGATGGGACTTTTCCAGGTATGTTACGATATTTTACACAACCCATTTTTCGTTTCCAGTTATTAATTAATGCCAAAAGCAAAAAATGCTGCAACCTGGTCTTATAAATTGGCAGCTGACAATTAATGAATATCGCGAAACCATTCACACACAATCTTATGTTTACTGCATCTCCCTGACGTTTTGATCTGGATCGGTGTTAATCAGACTTTAAAGGCCTTTGAGCAGTGTTGGCAAGCGGAACGTGACTCAAAGAAGCTGTATGTCAGTATGACTACACGGAATCGCAGCGCGACATGGCGCTTAACTGCGAGACCTCCCCGCACTCCGCTACCGACCCGCATCCATTCAATACACGACGCCGGCAGCGCTGACAAGTAGACAGCGCTCTTGCTCCATATCGCGCGGAGTAACACTGCTCAAACCGCCTATTTTCGTATACTTACGATATTTTAAGAAAATTTTAGGGCTCTCTACAGGGCCAGCAAAATCAAAACCAAATAGAAAGCGGAGAAGGATCGTCCTTTTAGATAAAAGATAATTTTTTAACAAGATTTAATAATATATTCCGAGAAAACTACTCTTATTGCTAGGATCATACAAAAACATCTGAACTTTTCCATCACACCAATAGTATTATTAAATTGAAAATTATTACTAAAAATTGAAAACCTAAAGTATCGCTTAAAATCGCTTTTATTCTTATAATGGTACAAAAATTGGGCACAGTTTTTGCAGTAACTTTCCTTTCCATATAATCTTTCTAAACTGAGAGATAGAAAAAATAAATTTATAAATAATTCTCGACTTTGACGCGAAATTAAATATTTTTTTCAAAGACGCTGTAAAGGTTATGGAAAAACGTGGAAAATGTAGATAGAAGGATGCGTGACACGGACCACGGCGAGCCTTTACTCAGCCCTCCTATAAGAGATTCTCCTCCCTTAACCTATTACCCTTGCCTTCTTAGGTGTAGGTCGCCTGTATTTGGGTTGGTTGCCACGATGGCTCGTCGGAGGTAGTCTACATTTAGACTCACAGAATGGCGGGCCCTCTAGGAAAACCTCAGTCATATTTTGTTTTTATTTTTAATACTTTTGTAATAATATAGATTTTAATTATTTTTAATGCCGACATGGTAAATAATTGCAGTTGAAAGTTTGATGAATAAAGCCCTCATATAACGTTTCCTCTCAATCACTATTTTTTACAAAATGTCTTGTCAAGCAAAGAGCATTGGCCTTTATTTCGCTGGGCAATGTATAATATATTTACGAAATATTTAATTTGACCTCGAAAATATTCGCATTTCGTAGAAAGAAGCAATTTAGAGGAAACTTTCGACAACTGGTTATTTATTTATTTTCAATTTTTAAGGCCTTCAAAAAACTGAAAAAATGTGCCTATGTCCATAGAATGACCCAGTTCGCCAATCACGCATAACACTTAATATTCGAGTTGCAATATCACTCGTACTCCCTGCTTGGTGATCTCTGGCATTCCCCACACTCATGGCGGTCTGATACCAAGAGTATCTGCGAGGAAGCACGCTTCATGGTGATCTCCGATTAGAGGCCGGCTGAGGGCTCTTCGGTGACATACCAGTCGGCGGTCTCAAGTCGGTGATGCTGAAGGCGGAGTCTGCAACAAGACGACAGCGATTGTGTTGGTCAGCTTGTTGGGGGTTGATAAATAATAATTATACCGTGTACATGAGATGTCAAAGGAAGACGATAGGAAGTAATGCAGGGCGGAAGTATGCGTCAAGGCGACGCGCCGGTGTTGACAGATCGCAACACAACAATAATAGATTTTAATTGTTGCCATTGTGTGAAATAATATACTTCTATAGTTGAATATAAAAGATAAAATGAAATCCCTACAAAATAATCATCATGTTTTTTTATTTTTTCTTTTTTCGACAAACAAAAATATAGAGCTAGCTTTAGTTGTTACAAACAAATTAGGTGGAGAAGAATAAAAGTTTGATTTAAAAAATATTTTTTCAATTTAATAAACATTCCGACTCCAAATAATTCGTACGAATTATTTATTTTCAATGAAAATGCAACGAGTTACGGTCGTCGATCGGCCGTGCAGAATTGGAGCGTCGTTGTGTCAGGTCTAGGGCGGTCGGCATGGCAACCACGTACACCACATCACATATTGCCATTGAATAGCTACCTGAATAAATTCCCCCTACCTGAACACACCGCCCCCGCTCCCGTCTCCTCCCCCGCGCCCGCATGCAGCGGCCGCGGTGGTGGCCGCGGTGCCTCGAAGGCTCTCACCACTCTCGACTTTTAAAACATCCCGCCGACTGTTGGCGTACTCGTATTTTGCAACATAAAAGATATTCGCATCTTCGCAGTCATACTTATGATTCATACTTTACGAGTGGGTTCTTGAGAAAACTGGATTTTATATTAGCATTTTGTGCCGTGCACGTTCGAGATGCGAGCTCGGATATAAAATTCGTGAAAGATTAGGGTCTTACTTTTATTTATTTACGCATACGCGCATATTCGTAATCTAATATATACATATATTTAACAAACAAAAAAATCAATCGTACATATGGAACTTTTCTCCCCAAACCATCGACATATCACTTCTGGAATTTCCCTATTTTTATTGTAAAGGTCTTCTCGGTTTTAGACAATGTCTTCACTCATTCTTCCGGTCTAAACGATATAATGAAAGAATACAGCCTAATTAAATATCTCTCACAAAAAGCAATCACGTCCATGGACTAGCATATATCTGAAAATATTGTTTTAATGTGACGTTAGAGAGGTAATCTGGGCTTTGATCATTTTTCTTCTTAAATAATAATTAATCATGGATTGTAGGTAACATACATAATATTATTCTAATGTAGGCTAACCGTGACAGAGCTAAGTTAGTAGCCGGATATGTTAATCCTCCGACGAAAACTATCAATTCATTATGACATGTATGTGTAAATCGCCAAAAACGCACTATCCAGTTACCGGTAAATTTTTCAATTTACCGGAAATGATATTATCGCGAATTAAGGACAGATACAGGTATATTATCACAAAAGTTTATTGTAGATATCCATTCGGTTTAGAATGTTTGTTTTTCAACTCTGGCAACATTGATACACAGTTTGTTACTGGTCACTGTTGTCATCTGTCATCACAATCGCGGTGACCGTATGCTCCACTGCAGACTGCAGCTGATTCTAGTTGTTTTGGGACAGAGGGGAAAAAATATTCTAAGATCATTCGTTTTCACGTACATATTCTACTCTGTTTGGATAGATTACATTCTTGTTTATACAGTTTTTTCACGTCAAATACACCCATTTTCAAATCAAATGCATCCTTTTTCAAATCAAATGCATCCTTTTACAAATCAAATACAACTTTTTACAAATCAAATACAACTTTTTATAAATCAAATGCACCTTTTTACAAATAAAATGCATCCTTTCAAAAATTAAGTTAAACAATTAAATACGTTTTCCCACTAATTACGTTTTTTTTTAGTTCCTTCAAAAACAGTTGATCTATTAGTTGAAACCTTAAAGTTATCTCCATACAAAATCTAAAATTACGAACTATATTAAATCAATTGATGAAACATTGCCCGTAGTTACATCCCGGATGGTAGCAAAAGATGGAATCTGTTTTGTACATCTTATGATTTAAGAAAATGTTACATTATTATTCAGATAAAACGTATTTTAATTATTTACGTTTCAATCTAGAATGACATTTTTAATAAATGTAACCACATACAGTTATACTCTAATCATCTAATCCACGTCTATTTTTTTTCATGTACCTGTTAATAACCGGTAAACCGGTAATGGGAGAAATTATTTACCGTTTACCGGTTATTGCAATTTGGCGGTAAATTGCAAAGCCTTAGTTGTAGGTAACATACTACCAGTTTGATAATATAATTAATAAAAAATACACATCTTGTAAGTGCAAAAGACTCATTTGCAACTTTAGAATCTTTACCGAATACTAGGATTTTATGTTATGTCAGGGAATCTCGAAGTGTTGATTTGGACATCGCTGAAGATTGGAACCATACGGAAGTTCCTACTGTTATTGCAGACTATGCTCTAAGAGATATTTTGAATACTGATAAAGCAGGACTGTTCTTCAATGTTCTTACCTCGAAGTCATTCGTCTTTAAAGGTAAAACTTGTCATGGAGGGAAATTTAGTAAAAAACTGTTCTTTTGATTACAAATTCAGATGGTAGTGATAAGTTTTCCTCGTTGATAATTGAAAATACGCAAAAACCTCGGTGTTTCAAAAATGTCAATGAGGTAAGCTATGAGGCTTATTGAGGGCACTAAAAGCTATTTTATCGAAAACATTATTTTTTCATTAAAAATGTACAAGACGAATTATAAGATCAAGATATATCGATTAAAGAGCAGTAAAAAGCACAAAAATATATACCAAACTAATTTGCGTGACTTTCTAAATAAAAAAGAATTTTGAATGTCTTGTTTTCTAACCCAGAATCTATCGTTTTTTTTATCGGTCCTTTCAAAAACGTAAAAACGGGGTTTCACTGTATGTGAAAACAGATCATGATTCAGTCTAGGGTACAATGAGGATACCTGTGGTTGTTTTTAAAATTAAACATGTAAAATCTTTGAAGGGTCGCACGAGAAAGTGTGGTGGGCCGCGGGTTGTTTACCCCTGAGTTATAGTATCGGTTTTGTGTCACAACCTCCCGGGCTATAGATTTGGAGACGTTATCCAGGATGAAAATAGAACTATGGAATATTCATAATTAACAAGAAACTAAGACTTCTACCCAATGACAACTCGTCCATATACATTACGGAGCTGCAGCACCCCCAAACAAATGAAAGAAAAATATTTTTTCATACATTATTACTTTTTATCATTATTGTTTATATTATTTAGCATTTTTACCTCACTTTATTTTTTTAAATTTTAAATGAAATCTTAGCTAAATATACTTTTTTTAATTTTTAATCATCTGCAGCACCCCTAAATATTCTACACACTAACTGCTGACATACTATCTAATTGTGAGAAAAAATAATACAGAATATGCACTAAAATGGAAAACAAATGTTGTTCTTTAGTAGATCTAATGATATCGGCAAACAAACTGTTTTAATTGCCAAAGACTATTAAATAAAAATAACTTTCCTCCCCTAGCTCTTTAACCATCATCTTTATCGAGTACTCTAAAAATGAAGGATAAAAATCTATGTTATTTAATATATAAATAGTCTTTATGAAACATTTATATGGGTAGATGGCATTATGGAATTATCTATTTATCCATCGACAAATAAATAAAATCATGAAAATACGGTTTTATATATAAATTTAATCCTATTTACATTCAACATTTAATCTCAGAAAATCACAAGAAAATATAAAATGAATAAATTTCATCATATATTGAAAGAAAAATGTGATTCGAATATGAATATAATAAATTTAATATCTTTCATATTCTCGTGATATTTATTTACGCGTTCATTTGCTAGAAAAAATTCCAGCGCTTTAATAAAATATGGTCATCTAAATAGTTCGCAATAATCAATAAAAAAAATATGAAACAATTATTGTAGTGGTTCTATTTTATTTTTACCAATTTAAATATAAAATACATCCCTTAAAGAAGACGATCAATCACGTATCTCAATTTTTTATATACATACGTATATAGGTTTATTTATGAAAAGGTAAACAATATGATATATATAGGTACAGAAAATATAGATTAAATATTATTAAACAAACTTGTATCATAGTCTCATGTTAATATTTAATCTACCTGAGAATTCGAAACACTGTCAGTAGCCAAGTAGCGATTTGCCGTAACCAGTGATACAAAATAAGTGAGTTAAATTGCAGACACAGGTATCAGCAACCATAAATGTACCAGGTATTTTCTAATCATCGATTATTATAACTTTCCATCAGCTTATTAATACCATTTGAGTAAAACTGAAAGTTTTTATTAGGTTGAGTCATAAATACCTTCCGAACATACTTTTATTTTGCTTTAAAAATTTCACATTTATTATGTATTCACCACAGTTAAGTATAACCTTCTACCATCTTATTGGCAACTTATCGATCCCCTCATAAAATTTGGTGGATTTGGACTGAAAGAAAGTATCGAACTCTTGACAGCTTCTGATCTATCAACTTATTGAGAAATCCAAACATCGTACAGCAAAACCATCCCTGAAACGATTCATTGTGTTAACTAATCCTTCACGGCGGCCCAAAAACAATTCCGTCAACCGAAGGGGGTCTATTTATAATGGAAAATAGACTCCAAGCATTTCAAGTCAAGATATTGATGAATTTTTCATTAATATGTTGACTTTCATTTAAAAAAAGAATTATTCTAAGAGTTAAAATGATATGCTACATAACTTGGTGGATATTTTGGATTTTTCTACTAATCAATATTACGCGTAAATGACACACACCCGGCGATGTCCGAAGTCGCTAAGTTCCCTCGCGGCACGTGTCACTAGTATACGTCTCACTCGTACTTGGCATATCGTACTGGATGCCAGCAAGAAAAACATCGCACATGATATTGTATATTGTAAAAATAAAAATATATCAATGACTTCTTTATTAATATCTTTACATTTGTTTTAAAACGGATTATTCTAAGAATAAAAATAATTATTTATGATATGCTTCATAATTTGGTCGATATTTTAGAAAAATCAAAAACTTATGCTCTCTAATAGGCACGGCTAGGTTAAACTAGTATTTTAATTCTAAGCCGCAAAGATATTTTTATTTAAATCATTAAAAATGACATAATTAGTAAACAATGTTGAAAATTAAATTATATTTTTAAGTCAGAGAAATTTCTTAGATCCCCGAAAATATTAAATAAATTAATATTGTAGAGTTTTAATCGCAAATAATCGCAAAAAATGTTATTTCTCTTTGCTTTTTCCTTATATATTTAAAATGCAAGCATGCAAATTTATTATTTTGCAAAAAAACTATGTCTCATATGTAAAATGCATCAAAGACTTTTACCATCGTAGATTAAACGAAGGATCGTGAAAGCCTTTGATGGGTTATATTTTGGACTTTTAACTTATCAATATGACGCGTAAATGACACCCGCAAACTGCAGACTGAGCTTTCGCCGCAAGCTTTTGCGAGTTCCACTCGCACTCGGCACATCGTACGTACGGGAAGCGAGCGAGAAAAAACATTGAGCCCGTGGCAACAACGTGGAAGCGAATATTGTTGTTTTTATAATTTTTTCGCAATTACTGACAATAAAGATCAATGATTATTTACAATATTTATTCTTTAGACATTTTTATACTAATATAAAAAGTTTGCGACATGTAGGATTTGTATTAAAAGAGTTATTCGAGAAAAGTCAAAAACTCGCTGTCCCAAATAGACACCCCATCGGCACGGCTAGGTTTACTTGTCGTCATCAGACTTCGAAGGTCGCACTGTCCGTGGTTTATCAGTCAATAAAGAATCCTCACAGAGGTATTTTGAAAGACACCTTTAAGTCAGTCGAACTTTAAGGGCATCTTCGGAAACATCTTAACTTTTGCAACAACCTAATCTAATATTGTACCCGTCATAGCTTAGAGGTAATTACAATCAAATTACGATTGTTAAAGTTAATAATAGCAGATAATACTCGGATCGGTGACCTTTCCGTAGAATTTTGAATGGCTGGTCAACAGAGGGGTAGCTGACCACCTTCATTTCACCAAAAATGAATTGTCAAAAATATTAGCTGGATTTTATACGATTCGGGAAAGCAACGGGAAACCACTGCACTATATATTCCCACGAAAACCATGTCCATGGTCCTTCATAAGGGGAATCATGCACATGGTCACGTTCCTCGGAAATGATTAATATCATATAAAAATATAATAATATGTAATCGCTTCACGACTCAAAAAAAAAAAAAAATCTAATAATATTACTATATTAATATATGTATTGGTTTGATTTAATTGGAAAACCTTTAACTAAATGGTTGCGCACAACTGTCCAGGGAACGGTCGTATCTGGCGGCAGCAAACAATTTCCGGACGAGTTGGCTGCCTTGATTTGCAAGATAACAAACCGTGGAGCAGTGTTCGGTATATGTACACAGCACTGCAATATTGACAGAGTGTGGATAATGCAAGAGGTTGACGCCTGCAGACTGTCCTCGACGGCGAAGCGGGAGGACTTCCCGGTGGGAGGACAACCACTTACCAACGACGTCTGCCTAATGGAGCGAGGTGGGAATACCCGAGCGAGGGTGTACACGACCATCCTCGCTCCTAGCTTTCAACATTTACTCGCACCATGAATCATTGGAAGATCGATAAGCCGAGAAAACTGACAACCTATTGAGATCGCCTGAAAGACGCTGAATAATTACGCTCGAACACAAATCAATCGTCGATTTAGAAGAAATCAACGAATCAATTATTCATCGGGACTCATTCATTCGTGCCTAGCCATGCGTACGAAATATCGTTTGTAGCATATGATTCGTTCGGGAACCGGTGCAACTGTGCCCTGGCTCCGGCTTCCGGCACAAATGGGATTCAGTAATTCAATTACCCAGAACCAATGGCAGAGTAATTGATTGATGATGGAAATATATTTACAAAAGATGGGCGGGAATAAAAAAAACTTTCATCAAAACCGCAAATTGAATCGGGCGGGGAGGTCGATCGGATGCAAAACGGCCTAACTCCGCGCCTCTCCGGAGATAAGAGTTGAATCCGGTGTGATTTGTAAGGCAAACAGCTAAATTAATCCTTTCTATCACCGGAGCAAGAGTTGTTAAATGAGATTTCAATGCTGTGTAATTAATTTGAAGGCCTTAAAAAAATCCAGCGATAATATTAGGGGGATCATAATGAAACACAGCATTGTTTAAGGTCAATTTAGGTCGCAAACCATGAATTAGAATACACTTGATCAACTACATTGATAATATATATATATATATTTCATTATCATAAGA
>JAGXCT010036703.1:43308-80608 GCA_022495035.1 Philopotamus ludificatus | reverse complement strand
CCAGGTGGCAAAGACCCGCCCCAGGGTTATAAGGCCACTGTTTAGTTTTAGTTAGCAATAACATTGATGCTAAATAAAAAAACATGGATTTCTTTCCGGATTTTTCTTACCAACGGTATTGCTAACATAGTTGTCAATCACATTGGAAATGTTAGCCCTGTTTACGTTTGGCTTAAATTTCATTTCTTGTACAAATTTATGCTGACGTAACCACCAATTTTCAACTTTTAATCCAGCGAGACGAGTACAGTGTATTCTGGATTGTTGTCCGGCACCAATACCAATCACCTATAAATATATTCATAGAATATATCACGATTATACATAAATATACATTGATACAATGAAGATATTTACTTGACCGTCTCGTGCGTAACATACGGAATTACTCTGAGTATATTTTAACGCAATAGTTGCAATGATAAGATCTCGAATGGCTGTCTCTGGAATAATTTTATTGTCGGATACGACATTTTTGAACAGCGATGAATCGATAACGACATCGTTTCTTTTCTGTTCTAACGTCATACCAAACAATGTTTTCCTCTCTAAAGCCGTAGGAACATAATTTTCATCAATCTGAAAGATATTATTCAATAAATATACATTTAATAATTGATTTATCGATATAAAATATGATATAATTACCTGTAATACGCAATATTTTCCACCTTTCTTTTTATTTAAAATTTTAAGTGCTTCAGGATGATAGCCGGGAGCAATAATTCCATCGGAGACCTCTCGAGATATAATCTTAGCGGTGATAGGATCGCACACATCGGACAATGCGATAAAATCGCCAAAAGAACTCATTCTATCCGCTCCTCTTGCTCTCGCATACGCAGTAGCTAACGGAGTGAGTTTATCAAGCAGATCGGATACCATACACAATGACGCCTTAAATATTTTAACGATTATACAAAATAAGAGTATTTAAATAATTAAATATATAGATTGATTACTTGAACGTCGTCTAATGGCACTCCGACGGCTGCTCCAGCTGGAGAGACGTGTTTGAAACTCGTCGCGGCTGGTAAACCGGTAGCTTCTTTCAATTCTTTCACGAGTTGCCAACCGTTTAATGCGTCGCATAGATTAATAAATCCTGGAGAGCCGTTGATTACGGATAACGGAAGCTTCGGCTTTGTAATAAATAATTGAGCCGGGCTCTGATGAGGATTCATACCTAAAATATTCAATATAATAATATATATCGTTTTAAATATTATGTATAATACCATAATTAGTACCATATCGTAACGTATACTGGGATTTTCCAGCAGAATAAGTTTTTCTGAAGTAGTCCGATATCGCCAGGTCATAATCGGACGTATGAGTAAATGCTTTCAAAGCAAATTCTCTCCTATAACGCAAATAATATAAATAAGAAAACTATAAAAATAAATACATAAATAGCTGACGTACTTTGTGTTTTCCGTGACGCCTTTGAATTTAGTAACCTCGTCTATAACCGTCTTATAATCAGCTGGATCGCATAAAATAGTTACTCTCTTATGATTTTTAGCGGCAGCTCGTAGAAGTGTCACACCGCCTATGTCGATATTCTCAATAGCGTCGTCCACGGTCACATCTTTCTTCGATACCGTTTCGACAAACGGATACAAATTGCATACGACGTAATCTATCATTGAATAATTTAGCTGAACCATATCGCTCAAATCTGACGGAATATTTCTGAAAATATTAATTTTATTATAATCAATTTGCGATATAATTATGCGATTGATGAAATAAAACCTCGATAAAATCCCGGCGTGTACCGCCGGATGTAATGTTTTCACACGTCCGCCCAACATCTCCGGATGACCGGTTATATCGGAAACATCGGCCACGTCTAAACCAGATTTTCTGAGCATGTCTGCAGTTCCACCGCTCGCTACTAATTTTACTCCCTGTTTGTGTAAAAATTCTGCCAACGTTACTAATCCCGTCTTATCAGACACGCTGAAAAGCGCTGTAAAATAATAAATGTTAAATAAACTACATATATTCTAAAATAAGATATGAAAATATTGGATTTGATCGAACAAAACCGATGTTAATTTGACTTTTGCTCAATATCTATGTTAGTCAATCAAACGTGATTCTTGATTTTGGATTAAAGGGATAAAATCAGTGCTGGGTAGCAACCCGTTGATCAAAAATCAATCATTATATGAATAAAATGTTTAATTATTACCCATGGATTTGGATGAAGAAGCCATTTCTTTGATCAGTCGATGAGCTTGGATGCTGCAAGAGAAATAACAAGCTGTTTTATGCACAAACAATGATAATATTTACTGCAATTGATAATTCTCAACAAGGGGCAATCAAAATTAAGTAGCAAGGGTCAAAAAAATAAAGATATAATAACATGTTGTTGCACCAAGCCGGGTATATATTATTTGTTTAACTCGATGCAAACAACGCAATGTTTAAGATTTTATCTCAAATCACCTACATACAAGAAATTAGTTTATAATAAAATTAAGTAGAGCATAAACCATAATACATATTGAAAAATTTCGCAATGGTTTCGATAATACATATTTTCAAAAGTAAATTACGGTAAAATTGTAACAAATTTACCGCATGCGCAGACGCCCAAACGTCAAAGGATCAACTGGTGGATCCTGGCTCTCAAACTTAATACAAAAAAAATAATAATAAAAACGAGACAATGTCATTAAACTTTAATTAAAAAAATCATCCGTCATAAAATCCAACTGGAATTTAAAGTCCGAAAAACGGCCTCAGATAAGTTAGATAATAGATCTAACGAAAATTATTTATACCAATTAATTAGTAGGGACAAATTATTTACTCAAACATAGCATTATTTTTATTTATATTGTTTGCGTTCAGATAAGATTTAATTTTAAAATGTTTTTAGACCAATCAAATATTCTTATAACCTAAAATTTAAATAATTGATTAAAGTGACGTTTTAATAGATGCTCTATTTAAAATGCGCGTCATTTGATTCATATATCTCAATAACATTATTAAAATTCTATTTATTTCATAGAAATTGTTACAAATTTATCTTCGACAAAACCATAAAGAGAATACTCAGATATGGCCGATTGAGGCCATAAGCATAGTTTACATATAAACTGAAAATAATAATAAATATGTGAAATATTTTTTCACCATCTCAAAGGGGAAAAAATATATATTTTAAACTCATATGATTTAAACATTATAAAAAAATTAAATGTAGTTATTTAATATAATAAATATTTTGAAATATGCAATTTTAAAGACATAGATTTATAATTATTATTGATTTTAATAATATTTGAAATATAGCCATGTAAAAAAAAAACAATATGATCGAAACGACATATTATGTCTTTGGGCCAACGTCGTTTGACAGCTGCGTACCCCACGTGTGCGGTTGTTATGAATCTGAATTCGCTTAATATCGATTGATATTCAGTTAGTTTGCTATTCATAGACATGGCCACTGTTGTACCTGAAGGATTTAAGTCATGGAAAGAATATTCGGAACACAGAAAAGGCGTCAAAAGGAAATGGAACGAAGAAAAGATTATGAAAAAACTGAAGAAATCACAAGACGAGACCGATAAAATTGCCGAAGATAAAAAGAAATCCGAAGAAGCAGTGAAGACATCAAAAATATCCACGATCAGCATCGCCGTCCCGGGATCCATATTAGAGAACGCTCAATCGCCCGAGCTCCGCGCGTATTTAGCCGGTCAAATAGCGAGAGCCGCATGCATATTCAGCGTCGACGAAATCATTGTGTTCGACGACATTGGTGATATGATCAATGTCAAGAAATCGACCATCGACGATGTCGAGGGACCAAAGATCGCTAGAAAAAGTTGTGTACAGCTAGCTAGAATATTACAATACTTGGAGTGTCCGCAGTATTTAAGAAAATTTTTCTTTCCGTTACACAATGACCTGAAATTTGCCGGAATATTAAATCCGTTGGATGCACCTCATCATTTGCGTATGAAAAATGATTTTCATTTCAGGTGAGTGATATTTAATATATTTATATATTTAAATATGTATAATATTAATGCGGTTTATTTTATTGCAGAGAGGGCGTTACGTTAAATAAAAACGTTAAACCAGGACGTGGATCTCAAGTGAACGTTGGATTATTACAAGATGTGTCCGTTGATAAACTGTTGACGCCTGGCATCAGAGTTACTGTTCGTATGTTGGAAGCTCAGGAAGGAAGTAAAAAGATTCACGGAAAAGTTGAAAGTTTAACAACCCCCAGAGCTGAGACTGGGGTGTATTGGGGATACGTCGTCCGAATAGCTAATACATTGAGCGAAGTATTCTCGAAATCTCCATATAAAAACGGGTATGCAATTTATTAATATAAACTTATTATTTATTTTGTTATATATTTATCATTCATTTTTCAGATACGATGTGACAATCGGAACGTCCGATAGAGGGACTAATTTAGATAGCATTCCTGATAAACATATAGAATACGAACATGCCCTCATTTTATTCGGAGGACTGCAAGGAATTGAAATGGCATTGGAGAGTGATGAAAATTTAAAAGTTGACGATCCAAGTCTTTTATTTGATCATTATATAAACGCTGTCCCTACGCAAGGTTCGAGAACGATACGAACGGAAGAAGCAATCTTAGTTGCCATGTCAGCGATGAGAACTAAAATTGTTCAAAAGAATAAAGTTAAAGAATTTTTACTTTCCGATCGCATCGCTCAAAGTTGTGAAACACCTATTTCTACGAGTAATGTGATAAAAAATAAAAACGAAAATGCAAGCAATCCACAGTCAGTTGATAATATGAACAGATTTGATTAATATACGTGTAATAAATATAATTCATTTAAAAATATATTTTATATTTTAATAACGTCATAATTGTAGGCTTAGGTATTTTATTTACATTTATATGTATGATTTTCTTCCAAATTAGTTTTTTAGACAAACTATTCTTTTGTAACAAGTCAGCTGTGGCCAAAGCGGATTGTTATAACGACTATCATTCATCAATTTTTCATTGAATTTCAATCTGTATGACATTGAATATATGAATCTTCCATATTTTGCCAATGGGAGATCACGTGACTCTTCCGTTTTCAATATGTTAATACGATTTTGTATATAATTAACAAATTTTACACTCATTACGAATTCATGAATCACGTCTTATATTATGTATATTTTATTATATTAAAAATTAAAATTTACTCTGTATTTTATTTTATTTCCTAGCCTTATTATTTTATTTACCTTCTCAATGTTCACTGTGGCGGTTATTTCATAGAGTGCGAGATTGTTTCCCGCATTTTAATTTGTCCCACAGAGGGACAATCCCTCTCTGCCTCCAACAGCTGAAATGGTAATACACCGTAAAAGGTAATTGCCATCTTGTTGTCCTACACACTGATGCCACCATGCCAACTCTGGATATATTATCAATTAACCATCAACTGGACAAATGGCTAACGCTGACAAAAGGCTGCAGACCCCACCTCAGCATCACAGACATAGCACTCTGCGGACTCGGCCGTTGTCACAGGAACAGCCAGTCGCACCCACCGTCGTAATCACCAGAGAAACCACTCTTCGCTAATACTTTGGACATAGAATTGTTGAGCGTGGTGCTACCACCAAAGATTGTAGTAGCGGAGAAAATTGGGAGCTAGACGCATATCGAGAAAATCCGCCGCATGGCTCTGATCACCGGTGACAGTAAAGACTAACTCGAAATGGTCCGAATCATGAATCCTTCTTTAATAGTCTATCAAGACCCATCATAGCTTGAAGAAAAATTCCAATCTAATTATGATTGTCAAGTTAACCACTACAAAGCGCAGATAGTACTCGGATGGGTGACCATTCGGAAGAATTCTGAGTGACACTGGTCAACAGAGGGGTGGGGTGGAGGCTGACGACCTTTATTTTACAAAAAAAGACAGCAGTACTCTTCAGTATACAAAATCACTGCAGTGCAGAAGGCAACGGGAAACCACTGCACTATACATTCCCATGAAAACCATGTCACAGTCCACAATAAATCACTGGTTTTCCATTGACTGCTAGGCCGTTTTTGAGTATCGGTTACGATATTTAATATTTTGTGGGTTGGGAATTCTCAACCCTGTGTTAAACTTCCTGGAAGAAACTCATCCAAATAGTATTTACCCACAGTAAAGATTAAATACAATAATCATATATGTATTTATAAAATACTAGAATTTAGAGAACTGATAGTAAATAATTATGAGCATATCCCTACTGCTTATGAATAGTGACATATAGTGCAAAGTCATCTTGTTTAGTGAAACAAATGCAAGCATTGATGTTTTCCAGTAAAGTTTTAGTAAAAATGAGATTGAAAAAAGAATTATATTGATAGTAGATATATGAATTATCGACACTCTCTTTTTGTTCTTTTGGTTGCTAATACAGGTTTTTAATTTTTTTTAAGATAAGCATTTAAATAGGATGGACGATGGACCTTTTTTAAGATAAATTCATTTTATTTATATCAAAGTAAAATTTAAAATTGGAATTTATTTTTTTACGACGGCAACACCGAACGCTGGCAATAAACTGTCGTCACTTGCGCCTTTTCGTCATTCAAACGTAGGTCGCCGTCGTCGTCGCGCGCCCAGACTCAACGTGGTCCTGAACGTCACTCCATCATCGACAAGATGATGCAAATAAGATCGCGGGGTCCCCGCGTGGAAGACTTTAACGTGGAATTCGAGACCAGCGACGATATTGAAGTCACTCCATCTTTTGACCAGATGCAACTGCGGGAAGAACTCGTCCGCGGAATCTACGCCTACGGATTCGAGAAGCCGTCTGCCATCCAGCAGCGCAGCATCAAAGTAATCTCGAAAGGGCGTGACGTCATCGCGCAGGCTCAGTCAGGCACGGGCAAGACGGCCACCTTTTCAATTTCCGCACTGCAGATCCTCGATACAAAGGTTCGCGAAACGCAGGTGCTGTGCCTCTCGCCTACGAGGGAGCTCGCCGTCCAGATACAGAAGGTCATCCTGTCCCTGGGCGACTTCATGAACGTCCATTGCCACGCTTGCATCGGCGGCACCAACATCGGAGAGGACATCCGTAAGTTGGACTACGGCCAGCACGTCGTCTCCGGCACTCCGGGTCGCGTTTTTGACATGATGCGCCGTCGTGTCCTTCGGACCAGATCTATCAGGATGCTGGTACTAGACGAAGCCGACGAGATGCTAAACCAAGGCTTCAAAGAACAAATCTACGACATATACCGTCACCTGCCTCCGGCGACTCAAGTTGTGTTGTTTTCCGCCACCCTTTCGAACGACATACTCGAAATGACAGCGAAGTTTATGACGGATCCGGTTAGAATACTCGTGAAGCGCGACGAGTTGACCCTGGAGGGTCTCAAGCAGTTCTTTGTCGGAGTCGAACGCGAGGAGTGGAAATTCGACACGCTATGTGACCTCTATGACACCCTCACCATAACGCAGGCGGTCATTTTCTGCAACACAAAACGCAAAGTCGACTGGCTGACGCAAAAGATGCGCGAGGTTAACTTCACGGTGTCTTCGATGCACGGCGACATGCCCCAGAAGGAGAGGGACGTCATCATGAAGGAATTCCGCAGCGGACAGACCAGGGTGCTCATCACCACGGACGTGTGGGCCCGCGGCATCGACGTCCAGCAAGTCTCGCTGGTCATCAACTACGATCTGCCCAATAACCGCGAGTTGTACATCCACAGAATTGGAAGATCCGGCCGGTTCGGCCGCAAGGGTGTCGCCATCAACTTTGTAAAATCGGACGACATCAGGATTCTGAGGGACATCGAGCAGTATTATTCGACGCAGATCGACGAGATGCCCATGAACGTTGCCGATTTGGTATAATCACAAGATGACAACTCCTAGTTCGTTTTACGGGTGTAATTAAAATGTATATTTTAAAACCTATTATGTTAGGTACACGCTAAGTAAGCTCTCTTTTCAGACGTTAATTAGTCAATAATTAAAATAAGTTTTTACTCTTATTTATTGTATTTAAATGCATGCGCATATTGTTTTAAATAAAAACTGAAAAAGAAAATAAATTGGTTATTTTTTTTTGTCTCCTTGTCATTGTAATAATATCAGCCAAATGACACCGATTAAATTTCGTAAATTCTGAACTGGAGCGGATATGCTGTCAATAAAATTTACTTTAACTTTTTTTATTATGCAGAGTGATGGAAAAATATATTTGATATTTGATATTTGCTGCCTGCTTGCTTTAATTGGTCTTAGCATTTGTTTTTGTAAAAAAAACCCTTGTACAAGCAGTTATGATTTATCGAAATAACAAATATATGTCAGTATAAAAAAATGCATTTGCATACAAAAAGATTTGTAGGGGTTTAATCCAACGGGTATAATTGACTCTTATTGTTTAACTTGTATACTTGAACGATAAAAATTGTAGGAATCACGTGCAGTTCTTTGTAGTAGTAGCAGTAGCAGTAGCTTTGATGACTCGGATTCATCATCGTTGAGAGTGTTTGCTAACGACGAGCTGGGCTTCAGTCGGACTTCCGACTGCATAAAACTCTTAGACATAGTCAAGTCTGTGATTCTCTGCCGTTTGATTCTCGTTCTTGTTTTGTTCGATTCCCCTATTTTATAGGGCGCGAATGGATAACCCTTTCCACTTCTGACGTAAATATTTTCGTCTGCGATTTTTTGCTTGGAATGTAGAATTAAATCTGGTTTTGCTTAATCAGCGTCTTGGTTATCTCTTTACTTAATATTTTTGCATCGGTTGCACAATACTATTTTCCGGAGTAGTGCATGCCGTATCCTGTTTATTGTTTGTACAACACGGTTGATGATTAGTGGCATTTTTTGTACAACAGGCTTTGTATCAGGGGCAAGCAACCAGCAGCAAGCGGCCCGCCATACTTTCTGGTGCGGCCAAAGTTGTTATTAACCTAGCCGTGCCGATGGGGTCTATTTGGGACTCCTAGTTTTTAATTTTCCTCGAATAATTCTACTAATACTATTTGTATTTGTATAAAAAAGTCTAAATAATAAATATTATAAATAATCGTTGACTTAAACATTGATAAAAACAACAATATACGCTTCTGTAGCCGCGGGCGCGATGATTTTTCTCGGTCACATCCGTTACGATATGCCAAGTGCGAGTGAAACGTATAATAGTGACACGTGCCACGAGAATTTATCGTCCGTGTGTCCTCAGTCTGCGGCGGGATATCGCCTAGTGCGCTTATCTGTTACGCGTCATATTTATTAGTTAAAAAATCCAAAATATCGACCAAATTATAAAACGTATCATGAATAACTATTTTTATTCATAAAGTAATCCATTTTTTTTTTTAAAAAAAATCAAGATATGAGTCGAAATGCTTGGGGTCTATTCTTCCTTATATATATACCCCCTTCGGACGACGCGGTTGGTTTTGAGGCCTGTGGTCGAAACCGGATCGGTTAAAAGAGCAGAATCAGTAAAATATTTTATAAATCTTCTTTCAATTTTTATCCCCTGGAACTAAATTCGGAGGCGGCTTTCTGTCAATCGAAGAAATAAATACTCAGGACATTTTTTAGAATGCTCATAAAATCGGCATCATAAATTAACAAAAAGGTCATATAATAACATGAAAACAGGAAGTGATGAAATCATTATAGGCGGTCTAGACACGTGTCTTTGATCATCGAATAAATATATATATTTTTGATACCATAAACAGCTTTTGCACGTGTTTTTTGCACGCGTTGCATTTTCGGTATTTTTTATTTTATTTTCGGTGTTTTTAAAAATCATTCATCTCATTTTTACACGGTAGATATAATCAAAAGTCTACAAATATAAAGAGCACTGCCCATTTTACTCTTCATCTCAACAATTTTTACTGTTTCTCATTATACATACATTAGGTAGGTATAAAAAGTTGACTGCCCTCAGTTAACAAATAATATATAATTTAAAATAATTCTTTTTATAAAGTCTGACAAAGAAGGATTAAAGTTTTCCCTCTACGTACTGGCGCTACTACTACTAACATAAAAACATTTTTTGAAAGAGTTTTCATTTAAATTTAACGATAAGACACTGTTTTTGCCTATAAGAGGAAGAAGGACCGCGTTGCAAATATTGATTTTTTTTAATAATATAATCTACGTGAGGTCTCTAGAAGAGTTCGAAAGTGACTCAGAATTCCACAGAATAAGGGTATTTTTGATATTAACATTTGCCCGATTTGTTATTCTTTTTAAAGAAAAAATATTGCCTGTGTCCTGGAGGGGTTGATTTGAATGACACATTTGTCACTTTTAATTTTGTTTAAATATAATTGTAATCGGACGGATGGGGAAGAGGTTAGGGGAATGACCCTATTGTTGTTGGGAAATGTTTGAAGAGATACTTCTGATTGATAATGAAGAAAATAAATGAAAAACAAATAATTTTCGGAACATTTTTTCCTCTCAATGTCAGCTTTTATTAACAAAATATGAACTTGGTCCTAAATTTAATATTCTAGCACTTCCTAAACATTCGTCATTACTATAAAACACTGCGTATTGTCCCGCCGTTAGAGCCCTCAAAGGTTCATTTAATTTAACTAGCAGACTTTGATTACTTTTATATATAGTACATCCAGTCAATGGTTTTGTGTGCTGAAATCGAAACCAGCACTTCAGAGTACTGTTATTCCTTAGTTGTAATGGTTCTTTGTAAATCCAATGTGGTTCTCCAGTTATAAAAATATTTGTCCTTAATGAGGGATGATCGGTGCCGGCTCCCTAAAAAAATATTTTTAATCAAATTTCACTTATAACCATATATATATATATGTATATAACTTACAATGTAAATAGAATTATCCTTAACACATTTTTTTATAATAAAATATGGCTTTACATAGCCGCCTAAGCGACAACCTTGTCCGACTGTCCAATTGTGAATACCGTTGTGTGTCCCTATTTTATTTCCTGTGTCTATATCAATAAAATCTCCCGGATTTGAGGGTATGTACTATAATATTTTAAAATCATACTTTGAATACACAGTAATTTCAACATATTATTAGTTAAAAAAAAAATGGGATATTACCTCCGAGATAAATGATTGAAAATTTCTTTTACCAACAAAACAAATACCGACACTATCCCTCTTTTTTGATACATTGTCTAAGAAATTTTCTTTAGCAATATTTCTTACTTCAGTTTTCTTTAGACTAGCAAGTGGAAACATGGTGTGTCTCAGTGACTCTTGACTAATTTGTGATAAAAAAAATGTTTGATCCTTGAATTTGTCAGAAGGCTGCAGTAATTTTACTCCTGAAAATACATAAAATGATAATTATTATTCAAAATTAAAATGATGCGTGTAAATATATAATTAACCTTTTCCTTCTTCATAATTTTCCAGAAAGGGACCGAACGAAGTGTTAGCATAATGTCCCGTGGCAATGGCGTCGACGGTTAAAATTTCTCTGCAGTAATTATAAAACGATCGGAACTTGATATTCTTATTGCACAAGATATCAGGATTTGGAGTGAAACCTGACTCGTAATCCTTTATCAAATCACTAAACACTTCATTCCAATACTGTTTAACAAAATCCACCTTGGTCAGATTAATATCTAATTTTTCGCAAATTATTTCAGCGTCCTTAAAATCTTTTTCTGCGGAGCATATGCCTGTCTCATCGATAACATCCCAATTTTTCATAAACACACCTTGAATATCGAAACCTACAAAATAGATAAAATATTTTTTTATATAAATCGATTATATTTAACCTAATTATAATAAATAATCTATGTTATTTTTTTGGGATAGAAAACTGTATACATTTTTTTTAAATAAAGGGTTGTAAAGTATGGCAACACTACCGCAACATTTTCTGAACATGAAAAAATTGCATACAGGCTAAAAGATATTCAAATACTGGTCGTATAATTGGCTGCTGTTGCTTTGACAAACTCAAAGATGAAAACGTAAAGAGAACAAAGCTAAAAATTTATTTTAAACAAAAAATAAATACATTTTGACGTGTACGATTTAAATAGAAAACACGTTGTATATATTTTATAGTATATTTGTTTATTTAAAAATATGTACAATGATATAGTATTTCTTTTTATTCATTCATAAGTATAATGGTCAGGGGTGCGTCGTCCATATGGCCAGATTGTGCGCCGCACACAGGCACCGGGAGATTAGGTGCGCCGAGAGGCACCAATTCGGGAAATAATTGGGGTAAATATTAATCGATAATACTCAAAAATCGATTAAAATCTAGTCCTGCACTCGTCAATCGGAAGGGCGTTATCCTGTTACACAATAACACGAGAGCACACATGGCAAAAGTGACTGATAATGGTTAATCATTTTGTTTTCGGCTTAATATATCTCGTATGAGACAAAATATCATAAATAATTAGCTCTGAAACAGATTTATAAGGATAATAATATATGTATTGATATTACGTTAAATTTTCATCGTTGGGCGATGATTGCTCATTTGAAAAATCAACATTCACGGTTGAGAATTCATTTAATAGACCTAATTTTCCGTAATATATCACATCGTTTATTATTTTATCACAAATTATTCTTTGTTTATCGTCTAATTGTCTCAAATCGATGGCAATCATTTTTCCTGCAATATCAAACTGGTCTTCGTTGTTTGATGCACGTTTCGAAAATCTAGTCAATGTTTCTTGTGCTAGATCCATTAGTTTCTGTTTTTTATCTGAATTACGCTTTCTTTTCTTTGTGATGTTTTGTTCTGCATCATCTGATAATTCGGAACAGTCATTGTCGACTGAACACGCTTCATCAACCTCCGCAGGAGCAATGCTAACATGACATGGATCATCTTTCTATAAAATAAAAATATATTAATGATATAAATAATATCATACAGTACCGAGCAGAGAAATTGTAACACCTTGCCTTACCAAAGTATTCCAAAATTTACACAGTTGAGTGGTGAGAAGAAAAGTTAGATTTTGAAGTAATCATATACTACAGAGATTTCTAGAATAGAAAATGGGAGAGCAATTGGTTGCTCAAATGCAATGGTGAGTAAAATTTAAAAAAAAATGCAGATTCAGGTGATACAATCGCTTGAAAGGTAGTTGAAGGATCTGTAAAAGAACTACGGAAGACGATCGGTTGCAGTTGCTGTGTAGAGGTTAGGATACACATCATCCGGAGAAGATTACAGAAAGACGGTTTAATGGTAAACCAGCGAAAAACTATTCATAATGTAGAATTAGATGAAATTCAAATTAAAATGACAGTAATTTTACCAAACCTGGACCCTAACCGATGGTATTCAATTAGTAAGGCGTAGATCTGAAGAGCAATGGACCAAAACTGCCTCCGAAGAACTGCGAAGTACCCAGCTCATCAAATGATTGTGGGGGGTGCTTCTCATATTTTGGAATTGGACAATTCTCATTCATCAACGGAAACGTTAACTCCGCGGTGTACAAATCCATCCTGGAAACCCATCGGTTGCTATCAATCAAAAACCATCTTTCCAGCCCAAATGACATATTTTCAAGATGACAGTGCAAAATAAATAAATTTCTTAAAAAATACTCATTTTTGACTATTCCCCTGTACCTATCTCAAATATTACCCCCTAAAATTTTCACGGCAAGTACTTAATCGTTCGTAGAAGACATTCATTTATCATACAGAAATTCTGTAGGTGTTACAACTTCACTGCTACACATCGCCATGTAATTGAGTCATTCAACTCACCTTCTGAGAAGCGATGCTAATGTAATGATGATCCGACTGTAAAATATAATATAAAAAAAAGTGATTAGATGAATTATTTTAAAATATTGGGTGAAATAAAATGACTAACTATTACTAACCTTTGGAGCAGTAATGCTAATGTAGTGGTGATCCAACTGTAAAATAAAGAAATCTTCAGATAACACTTCTTCGTGTTTAAAAAGACAATTTTGAGGTCATTCAGGCTAGTAACGATTTAAGAAAGATCAATATAAAAAATAATATTGATGAATAAAGATTTTTTAATAAAAACATAAATTCGTCATATCTTATTGATCCAACCTCTAATATTTTATTTTATTCTCGACTGATCCATCAGTGAAAGCCTAAAACATTTTTTTCAACGGACACAACTAACCTTCGGAGGGGCAACGTAATGATTATCTATCTGTAAAATTAGAATAGTCAGCTATAAATTTATCCTTGTAAACATTACATACTTGAAATATATATTTATATAACGATTTACCTTTGGGGCAATTCTTACAAAGCGCTGCTCATGCTGTAAATTTAAAATAAATAGTTTTATCGTATTATTATAATCATATATTATTTATATTGTTCATGTAAAAACGACTAACCTTCGGAGGTACACTAACATAGTAGTGATCGTTCTGTAAAATAAAATAAAATCTGATTAGCTTTTTTATTTCTTTTTCAGTTTACGGAGGATAATCAGACCTCCAAGTTTAGTTACACATGAATTCCGAGAAGAGTTTATACAATGTTACTATGTAAATAAAGTGGAAAATCAATAGAGAATGTTTTTAAATTAAATATATCAAATATTTACCAAAGGATTCGTTATTTCATCGATGTTAGCTTCCATCTCGGTCAATAGAATAATCGGATATGATTAAATCTAACTGCTAATTTGAAGTCCTAAAATCAGTTTTAATCGTAGATATATAATGTAATTTTTATAAGCTATTATATTTATTGTACGGAAAATAAACAATTTATATTTACCTTTTCTATATGAAAAAAATATACAAACACTTCACAGAGATATTTAAGGATAGGTTAATATTTGACTATTTGTAATACGGCCGCATTAATAATTGTAATCTAGTAAGTAAATGATAAATATTAAGAGCATTATTTTAAATGAGTATTTATTTTTTAAGTATGGTAACACCGATGTATCAATCTAACGAAAAGAGCCGTCGCGAAAGACCGGTCTGTCAAATAATATCAGAGGTTATAAATATTAAATATTGTACAAAAAATACACATTTTTGTTACAATACCTGCCCGTCGCAATAGTAGAGCGGCCACGGCGCTGTCGACGCCCCCAGAGACTGCGACAGCTACTCGCAGTGGTCTCATGGTCTTACGGTCTTACGTATGGTCGCCTTAAACTTTCCGCCAGTATTCTAAAATAAATAAATTAGAAAACCTGAAATTTTTAGCATCTTTGATATGTCTAATATGCGTTTCGTCGTTATTCTTCATGAATATCTTTTAAAAATGAGATAAAGTCTTGAACAAAAATAGAATAACGTCTGAGGATCAAATCTGATTCAAATTACAATAACACCTGGATAAACAGGATCTTTATACAAACAAAAATGTTTATTTATTTCTTTTTGATAGCAGAATTTTTTCCGTAAAATACAGTTTTCATTACTACCTCATCATTGTTTAAAATTGCATAATATTTTAAATTCATTTATGGTAAATTTACTGGTATTGTGGCGTTTATTTTTTCTACTTTTAATCCAATCATAAAATAGTCATTTTATTCTCGAAGTTTATATATCGTTTTTTTTTCTACTGGTATTATTGAAAAACATGTTTATATTAATAAGTGGCAACACTGCCGTGGCGCATTGACAGATGTCATGACGGAAACCGAGCAGAGTGCACGAAGGCGGCTACTTACGGCAGCGGCGGCGGCTGGGCTGGTGGAGGCAGGCTTCACCAACGCGGAGCCGGCGGCGCTGGAGCTATGCGCCGAGCTGCTGCAGACCTTCGTGGTGGCGGCCGGCGGCGGAGCGCGCGACTACTGCGAGCTGGCTGGCCGCACGGAGCCCGTGCTGGGCGACGTGGTCATGGCGCTGGTGGGAATGGGTGTGAGCCTGACTGGACTGGAGCGCCACGCGGGCCGCGCGCGTCGTCATGTGATCGCGGCTCCCGCGCCCGCCACTGCTCCTCGAGCTCCAGCGCTACTAGCCGCTGGCGCACGCGCACGTCCTCCTGCTCACATCCCCGCGCACTTGCCGCCACTGCCTGACCCCCATGCCTACGTGCGCACACCCGTAAGTTCTCGACAAACTCCTTCGACATTTATATTTAAAATAATTTAAAACAAAAATGTAAACATTATGAAATTACATGTTGTTCCAGACTCACAAACAACCCGTTACAGAATACGAGGCGATCAGAGAAAAAGCTGCCAATCAAAAACGTGACATTGAAAGAGCTCTCACAAGATTTTTAGCAAAAACCGGAGATACTCACAGCTTATTTAATACGGACGATAATCAAATGTTTCCTCGTTAGTCTCGTATTATAAAACAAAATTTATAATATTTTATCTTATTAATATTAATTAATAATTATATTTTAGTGATTGCTTGTAAACCTACGTTCCCTGCATATTTGCCGTGTCTCTTACCGACGGATCAAGTATTCGATTTTGAGGAGTTAGAATATCATTTTCAAGTTGCTAATCGTACCGAGGATGTACCTTCGACAAATAAAAAAGGTATCATAATCACAATCGTATGTATATAACAATATATTGCGTCGATATTAAATTATTTTTGTTTTTATTAGCGGACGCATCCGACGGAGAGGCAGATGGAGCCGAAGGAGACGGAGGCGATACTAATCCAGATCAAACGGGCAATCAGAGCCCAGCCAATATTGATAATCCTTACTTAAAACAAGCACAAAAAACTTAATATATGTGAAAGATTTTATAAACTATGCTAGTGATGGTGAAAGTGTTTATTTTTTGTGAGACAGATTAAAAATTATATCCAAATTGTTATCTCAATATTATATAATTGTGATTTTTACTTACCGTCGTCATAAAATTGAAAAATTAATCAAATATTGTTATGACTGGTATCTCGATTGATTTCTTTTACTGTCAATTACTCTATGTATAAATTATAAATAATCATCAAATATGAATTGTAATCTTAAGAATAAATGAACCAGTTATGGTTTTGGAACGAAAACATTTGTAATTTGTTTCTTGAATTAAAATTATTTTAGTTTTTATTATATTTTGATACAAATTGTCTTTTTCTTTGAAACGGTGATATATTGTGTAATATATTATTACTTAAATATTTTTTTATTTTGTAAACATTATCTAATTGGTTTTTAATGAAACCACAAGTGAAACAGATCGGAGGCGGAGGATTGATTGTTGAAATCCACTAAAAGTCATTCACCAAGGGTAAGAACTGGATTGTCAATGCTGTCACTGATATCCACACCTTTGAGCACCACACCTCAAGAGCTTTGACCGAGATAAAAAAATGTCTAAATTCTAAATGTTATTTAGAATAGTTATGTGGAATTAAATATAATTACGATTATTATGAAGGCCGTGCCGTCCATATGGCTAGATTGTGCGGCGCACACAGGGGCGCCAAAAGGGACAAATTTGAAAATATTAAATAATTAAATAAAATAAATTACATTTCTTAATGTTATTATAATTCTAAAATGAAAGAGTAAATAGTTTTTGACAATGAGATTAAATCTCTGAAAACTAAATGATTTTTATTATTCTATTAAATAAATCAAGGATTACGTATTATTCTCAAACATTATTTTCTCTCTTATTTCATTTGGCGTATAATAAATTATGAACAATATTGAGATGACGATAATTTAAATGACAAATTCAATTTTTTTCTCTTTTTTATACGGATTCCGCTCATTCGTGAAAATATCCGGCAATTTTTGGAAGATTTTATCTTTGAATATACCATGGCAAATATGTTCAAAGGTCAATTACACGAGCCATTCTTTTTAATAATTAATTAAAATAACTCGATAATTATTTAGAACTGATACTGGCAGCACTGAGTCGTAAGGGTTTCATCTGGCAACACTGACTTTTTGCGTCAGGCGCGCCTCGCCCTGCCTGTGGCCTCCAGCTGCTCCGCCCTCATCTTAGTTAGGTTAGCCAGATATAAACCACCCCATTTCATTCAAAAACAAGTTTTTCCGAAAAACGTCAATTATTATCTCTGATGACAGTTGGATGCAATTAATGTTTGTTTTATATGTGGCACGAATAATTAGAGATAATCCATTGATTTCCAAATTAGTAATATATAAATATATTTTTTTGTTATTTATACATTATATATAATGTATTTAGAAAAGGTTTTTTAGTACTACTGACTTATCATATGTCTGTTTGTCTTTGACCTTTGTTCATTGTTTTTGTTTGTTCGTATAAAAAAATATTTAAATTTATCTACTATGGATAGTTAAATATTAAATATAAAGTGTATTTAGTTTGTTTCGCGACTTGATAATTCTATGATATTGTTATCGTCGATGCCGTGATTAAAATATCCGTTATTTTTTTCCAGATTATAGAATTGAACGATAACGAGGTTTCAAAATGGTGAAGCTCTACGCTTTCGTCGTCCTTTACAAAGGCGTGAACACTGCAACGATATTAAAAGCTGCGTATGACTTACAAAGTTTCAGTTTTTTTCAACGCAGCTCCGTTCAGGAGTTCATGACATTTGTCAGTATAACACTTGTGGAACGGACGCAGACATCGTCGAGGCAGTCCGTCAAAGAAGGCGAATATATGTGCCAAGTTTATGTACGTTCGGATAATCTGGCCGGCGTCCTGATTACGGATCACGAATATCCCAGCCGTGTTTGTCATACGCTGATTACAAAAGTGCTCGACGAATTCGCAGCCGCCGTCCCTTCGAACGTATGGCCCACAGCCAACGAAACGACGATCAGCTTTACGCAGTTAACTCCGTATCTCTCGCGGTATCAAAATCCTCGAGAGGCTGACGCGTTGACCAAAATGCAGGACGATTTGGACGAGACGAAGATCATCTTGCACAGCACGATACAGGCCGTTTTGGATCGGGGAGAGAAGCTCGACGAGCTCGTGGCGAAATCCGATAGTTTATCAATGAATAGTAAAGCGTTTTATAAAACTGCGAGAAAAACAAACAGTTGTTGTAATTTCGGGTGATTTACGAGCCGCGAATGTATTTATTTATTTTTGGTGTTAATAAAAAAAAAATGTTTATTGGTTGACGTTGTACTTGTGCATAAATTAATCAATACCGTCGTTGCATCTCGCATATATGTTGACCGAGATAATGACCGGAATGCCCGATCGAAACTCTATATATATTAGATTAATTTGTGATGATTTTCAATATGATACAATTGAAAATCAATTTAATTATATTCTTTAATAAATAATATTTACATTTATTTTATAAATTTGAGATATTTTATTGTATGATGCTTAACACTAATTATGTAACAATTTATTTATCCGTCTAATATCGTCCTCGGCGGCATTCCATATCGAGATATTTTATACTAAATTAATTTAAATAATGTTTCAATATCGATCCAGTTGAATATTTCCTGTTAAAATATAATATTTACGTAAATTACTCTTTTAATCTATGAAATTGTTTAAAAATCTATGTAGCCGTTACTTATATATGAATTATAGCCTAAAACAATATTCATAGTACTTAATTTTGTCACGATATGCAATTAATGTTGCAAAAGACCCGAGTCTTTTACTCTTTTTTTGAATACTTGCCTCGTTATTATCATCATTTGATGGTTATGAACCTAAAAAGTACATAGTTTTTGAGGTATGCCCTTTTTAGTCTTTTTTAAAAAAGATTTAGGCCCTCGAATCTTCGAATTTGGCTCAAATCTGATCCGATTTGCTGATAATATTTTTTATAATGCAGAATGATCATGCTTTCCTTTAAGATCCATTGGAAATATAACTGTAAATGTCATAAACAATGAATCAAAATAACTCAAGTTTTAAAAAAAGTTCGAGTCTTTTTGAAATGATTCAGCTAGAGACTTATTCTTTGAGATCGCCTTTAAAAAAAGGACTCGACTCCCTTAAATTAGGGCTAAAAAGATTCGAGTCTTATGCAACACCGTGTGCGATATTGCTTGTCGTAAACTACTTAGAATTTGGCCAGCTATTAGAAAAAAATTGTTCACGAATTTAGCTTGCCATAATCCGAGTTTATATATTTATTAAAAAATAACATGTAATGCAATTTATTCTCTGACGAACGATTGAGATTTTTTTACTCGTCTATTTTAAAAAAACACCGGATGAGATCTTATTTTTAATAAACTGACGCCTTATTCTTGTTTAATTATAGTTTTATATATTTAAAAGGATTTAAAGACATGTATTTTAATCGGTTTATTCGTAATTATGATTTAAACTGTTTTATTATAGTGGATAAATAAATATTAATGTTTTCGATATTAAGTGAAGAGCTTCGTAATATTGTATCGGCTACGATATTAAATTTTGCTGATGGTATTGTTGAAATCTTTTTGGAAAATGCGGAGACGGATGAGTTTCGCATGCTTCGCCGATGGTATTTTACACAGTATTGTATGTAATAATATAATTTTGATATATCGATCTTCTACAAATCATTTTTCTTTTAAATAATCTAAGCGCGACTGAAGTTTTCAGCTGTTGGATAAAATCACAAGCAATAATAGAGAAGAAAAAAAAAAAGTATGTTTTATAAATAATTTATTACACGTTCGTAATACCGTCGTATAAATATTTATATATAAATATATATAGTAAATAAATTGTTCACATGATATGTAAAAATAATATTGTTGATGTTGTACAATAATATGTAAAATTTATTGAATATAAATATATATATTCAAAACTTCTACGATATAATCGTTTCAGATTTACAACGTTGTATGACGTGAGTCATATACCCATCCCCGCACCACCATCACCTGTCCCCTGTTACCCTGACGGTAACGTTTATATCACATATCAGACTAACTTAAATATCGTCAGGCATACATCGTTCAATCGCACACAATAATAAAGGTAATTAATTAATTATCTCTTATGACTATACAATAATACACATAGTATAATAAATTATGTGCGAAATGGTACATTTATGCATTTGAATTTATCGTCTCGTTGGACGATCGCAATTCGCAAATGAATAAATATGTATTTCCAGCTAGAAATAATACATTCAGTCGGCAAAAATTCATATTTTGCAGTGTCTCGTCTATAATACTCTTCCGTATGGCCAGTTGCTACTCGTCGACTGATGCTCTAGATACGGACTGTCCGTCAGTAGTAATTTGCTTCCGCTGAAACCCGAGTTTGAGCTGCCCGATCCGGAGAATATGCTCTTGCTTCCCGTGTAAAAGCTCAACGGTCCGCCGAATCTGTCTCCGCCGTATTTTCTCCTCGCTCGTATCAACGATATAAACGCTACGACTAGCGCTGTGAGGAAAACTAATCCTAGCACACAAAACGCTAGCGCCATCTTACTCGGAGACATACAAACGGTCTTATCGTTGCTGATCGTAATCGTCAGTGTATTATCGAGCTCGTTACCGCTCAATCCGTTCGCCTGTCTTGATCCTAAAACAAATAAATACATTGATGATTGCATATGATTTTTATTTTACCATTCTTCTTGTGCTCGTCATAATTGGAGTTACCTCTGTACTTCGGAACACAATCTATGTCAGGTACGGGTTAGCCCAGGACAATGTCGCACTCAGTGGCGGATTTAGCACTTGAGAGGCCCCAAGCGTAATTGAATTCTGAGGCCCCCCCGTACCTCTAAATATTTTTACTACCCCTACTCGAGATCCTATGTGAATTCTATGCCCAGGTTTTTTTACTCAATTTGCTGTTTTGGATACATAATTAATTTCACATTAATTTATGTAAAAATACAGAAAAAAAACAAAATTTAAAAAAATATTTTTGATTTTCTTCAACTCTTTCTTCTTTTTTTTAGCTTCTCGATGAATGATATGAGCGATCTCAATGTTACAAATATTGTTGTATGCCGAGGGCTCCGATTCCTTAGATCGTTTTGCCTTAAGGAAGCTAACGCGCCTTAATTCATGGATCATGGTCTGCGGAATAGTTAGTGCATGTGAAGGGAATAGTGCTTAATTATTAATTATTATGAGAGTACTAATTGTTTTGAGAGCTGAATTTTGAGGCCCCTTGAATAATGAGGCCCCAGGCAAGCGCCTTATGTGCTTAGGGGTAAATCCGCTACATTAGGTATAAAATCACAACGTACCTCTTATCGATGCATCGTTTTCTAATTCAATATTCGGCGCTAACACTTCGATGCTATTGTACACCTGCAGTCTGTCGATGATCAATCCGTCGGATTCCTTATCCAGTCTGACTCTCCTCAGGAGTGCGTCCTTTGATTTTGGCACTAATTCGTTCAATTTGCAATCCGTTACCGGACATTCACCCTTGCAAAGCTCTAATCCGCACGTCAGATGCAATTTTGCTCTGTCCGGGAATTTAAACGCGGAAAATATTGTGCTCGCATGCTTATACGACATGATATGTTTGAACGTGTCTTTTGCGTCGTCCTGCCGCTGCACCAACTCTTCGCTCTGGGGCAGTTTTTCATATCCGTTTTCAAAATTCATGTCTTTCGGCTTTTTCGCCGCTTGGTGATGGTATATTTTCATCTGCGGGAATATCAATTCGTCGACGGGGCATCCGTTTTCATCGAGTAATTTCTGAGACGATTCGCCGAGACCGTCGTGGGCGAGGCAATCCGTTATTCTGAATCCGACTCCGGCTGAAAATTCAATTATTAATCGATTGCACTTTGCGTTAATTATACGGACGGATTAATGCTGCGTACCTGGTAGCGTAGATTTGATCAAAAGCATCGTAGGCTCACCGACTTCGACGGTGGTAGCGTCGATGTTGCCGTTCGACGGCAGAATCTCCATCCACGCTCTAGCCTGCGCCATGATCGACGCTTGCTCTTCTTCGGATATGTCTTTCCATTCGCTCCCCATACGTCCGGATCTGAAATACATATTTATACGTTATATACAAATGTTATTATATAAATATATTAATAGTAATATAACCTGTGATTGATTTTATCCGAGCGAGTCGTATCTTTTAAACTCTTCTCAATCATTTCTTCGATGATATAACTTTTAATTTGCATCGCTTTTGGTTTCAGCCAACATTTGACGATCCGCTCTTGATCCGACGACTGCTGAAGATACTTATCCATCTGTATTACGATCGTGACTAAGTAAAAGAGATCTTCGTCGTAGAATTCTGTATCGAGATTGTTGAGTGAGGTATTGACCGGTGCCGTCGATCCGACTCGCACTCCGCAAGCGTTCGGAGGTAAGCGTAACGTGACAGCATTTTCTAAATTACCTATTATTAATATGTATATGTTTATTAGTTGATCGTTGTTTGATTATTGTGTTATTTAAAATGTACCTTGTGATCTACATTCCCGTGCAAAGTCTTTGGCAAATATTACTCCTTTGAACGGTCGCTCCATCTTGACTCGCACGTCCATTGAGTCTTTCGTGCAGCTCGTGTCCACGTCGGTGATCTTGTTCGAGTTCAGTCTGGGTTTTCGCGAGACGTTCCGCGGAAATATCAGCTGGCTGTCCACGCTTATGATGTTCAGGAGGATGACAACGATAAGCCCTCTCGGAATCATGGTGTGTCCTTAAAAAAATGGAAAATGATAATTAGTGACCTTGTTTTGGTATCTCGTTCGAAAATCTCGCGGCATTATGATTTAAAACAATGTGCGTTTGATATGTTTACGTCCGTTTCCTGTGCGAACATTTTTTTCGGTCTGCAGAACAATTTTTTTTTTGATTATTTTGAAATGTGAAAATTTAGCGCCAAGGTCTGTTTTGATAAGTTTTTATTTATCAGATAAAGTTATGACTTATGGTTTCCGGTATTTCGAAGGGCATATTCGATATCTCTTCTATCTTTGGGATTGTTTGATGGTCGAAATTAAAAATTAAAATTATTGCATAAATACATAATTCTTGAAGCTTCCTTCCTGTGATGTAGATTTCTACATAATAATTATTATTGCAAATTATCCTTTTATATGAAGATCTTTATATTAATTTTAACCCAGATTCGTGTAGTTGATGGGAATTAAAGTAATAAATCATCGCATTTGCTAATGATTTCCATTTCCAAGTCCTTCTAGAAAGCCACTCGAACAATGCATTGAGGTTTACGATCGCTTTTTCACGAGTTTTATCTTAATAATAGCTAATAAATGCTCGATGAGATTTTAGCCGAGGCTATTCCAAGGGCAAATCAGAAGAGCGATGCTCACAATTTGTTTAAATTATTTTATCTTAAATATAATGCAGGACATGTGGAATGGAATAGTCAAAATTTTATGAGAAAACATAATAAGTCGTTGTAGAATCCGATCCAGGAAATCCAAGAAATTTAAATATCGAAGCCATTTGCGGATATCTTAATTTTTTAATATTAACAGATCTTGATTCGTATTTAACACGTTCACGAATTGACATTGGGTAGATTCTCTTTAACTCCTCGTAAACCCTTCAACTGCCGAACAACGATATATCGTTGTTTAATTTACATTTCGATTTGTTTGATAGTTAGCCACAAATCTGACTTAAATTTATTAATATTATTACAGGTTCATCTTGTGGAAAGTCTAGGCTGTAAGCAGTGGCCGTTTTCCCTGTAAGCGCATAAGGCGCGCTTGGGGGCTCATTAATTCAGGGGTTTGAGGCCCCAGTTAATTAATGAGGTTACATTTTTTTTTTCATAACAATAATTTATAATTTGTCAGTATTCTCATCTGCTTTGGCGTGTTTTTCAGGTCGCTACTTTGTGTTCCGCAGACCATGTTCCATGACATTGGGGCCCTTGGCATATAGGCCTGCAGTCTTTCGGCCCTTCGATTGGGACTGGGGCCTCTCAAGAACTAAATCTGCCACTGGCTGTGAAAAAGAAGGTTAGAAGAATGTTCTTTTTTCTTGATTATAATATTTTTTCCGGAAGATAAATTATTAAGGATGGATTTGAGTGTCGAAATTGCTGAAATCTGTCTATAATTTATCTATAATGTATAGTATCGAGGCTTATTTTTATAATGTTAGGGAGTGGAACGACGTTCCGGCACCTTTTTTTACGGCAAACCGCATTTTATAGATTGATTCATTTAAAAAGGAGGTGGCGAACCCTTTTGTATAGTCAATTATGGAATGGATGTTGAGGTATTTCAGATAAACCTGGAAATGCATCTAATAATGTCTAGCCCTTTGACCGCTGAACAACGATATATCGTTGCAATTTTTACACTAGCAAAAACAATGTGAGGGTTAATTTAGATTTGTGTTTTTTTAATCTGGTGTGATGGAGATGATTTCTTAGTTCTGTCAATTGCTGCAACCTGGCTTTGACTGGTGGCCAGAAATGCTAGATCGTATAGTATATTGTCTGATTTATTCTTTTTTTTCTTTTACTCAAAAAATACCTCATGATGTTCATCTTAGTTATTGGCGCATGTGTGCAGAACTTCAATTAGCCCCCCGTACGACTGGTGCGCTCGAAAAGACGAACTTCTATATATTGGATTTACCGGAAAGTTCTATCAAGATCATGTTAGAGCAAAATCCTTTTTTGGCAACATCGGAGATTGCAGAAAGACTCAACAAACCATTCAGCTCAACAAACCATTTCGGACCATATTCGGAAACTAAGATTGGTGTGGAAATATTCGAGATGGGTGCCATATCGAGTCACCATATGCACATCTCTGCTTGCACGAAATAAAATCGAACCCTTCTTGGACCCGATGATAACTGGGGATGAAAAGTGGATTAACTATGAAAACATCGGTAGGAAAAGAGCACATTGTGAATCTGGAAAACCTGCCCCTTAAACCTCAGTTGAGGTTTAATGGGCAGGCCTCACCTCTAAACCGAAGTTGAGCCTGAATAAGAGAATGTTGTGTTTATGGTGGGACCATTCGAGGATCAATACATTTTGAGCTTTTTTAATTCTTTATTTATTAACCATACATTTTCAACTATAATTATTTACCATATCTGCATTATAAATAATTAAAATCTATATCATTATAAAAGTATTATAAATAATAACAAAATATGGCTGAGGTTTTCCTGGAGGGCCCGCCCTACTGTGAATCTAAATGTAGACTACCTCTGATGAGCCATCGTGGCAACCATCGCATCTAAATACTCCTTGGAAATACAGACGACCTACACCAGAAGGCAAGGGTAATATGTTAAGGGAGGAGAATTTCGCTCCGACCTGGCCAACGTAAGTGACATAAGCCCTGTAAGCAGGGATGGAGGAGACAAGGTCCTGGTGACAGACGGAGCCAGGGGACCGCTTCACTATATTGAGATAGTCTTTCTTTCATAAGAAAACTCCGGACATTCCCAAAGAATGTGTTCCGATGGCTGTTCATTGGAGTCGCAAAACTCGCAAGTCGGGTCATCCCCGAGGCCAGCCAATGAAGATTGGCGTTAAAGGAGGCATGTCCCGTGACAACCTGGACACATAGTGGTCAGGAACAAACCAATGCAATTTAACTCGACCTAGTACTTTAGGGAAGAACCAGAAACCAGTTCTCCCCGTACTCTCAGCAGACCAACGGGATTGCTATATCTTTAACGCAATATTATGGAGTCTCTTTTTGTCCTGGTCACCAAGACGTGTTCGATAACCACGAAGGATCAACCAGCACGCAGCCCGGATCTGGAGGTCCATCCAAGTCGTGTGGCAGAACGTCGGCAAGGACCGACAGACCCGCCTTAGAGGCAGTCCTATAGACCCTGGTCAGCGCGATAAGCGGAAGTCTTTGGCATAAAAGAAGGCGTCTCCGAACCATACATTTTGAGCCGTTGATACCGAATGAAACGCTAAATTCGGAGAGGTACTGTCAGCAAATTGGACAATTTAAAAACAGCACTCCAAGAAAAGAGGCCAGCTATGTTCAATAGGAAGGACATCATACTGCTTCATGATAATGCTAGGCCACATACTGCTTTGGGGATTTGTCAGAAACTAGCCGAGCTAGGCTGGGAAATTCTGTCGCATCCACCATACCCCCCGGACCTAGCACCCTCCGATTATCACTTGTTTCCGTCCTTACAATTTTTCCCTCTTGACCCCCTAATTATCCGGCGCTTGTGTGCGCCGCACAGTCTGGCCATATGGACGGCGCGCCCCCGTATTAAGGAATAAAATACGGTCGGAAAATCTTTTTCCCTGGAAAAGTGAGACGTTATTGTATCTGATCGCAAAATCAATAGCGTTTCGATATTTTTTTGAGTCGATATTCGCTTTCCATAGATCGGTTATTGTTGCATGCCAGTAGCGTTAGCCACGTGTGAAAGCGTGTATACTGTGCCAACAATATATGAATACCTTGTTTTTCTAATATTTCCCAACAATTGTATTGTCTACGCGGGTAACAAGCGAATTTTTCTAATTTTTTAATACGTTTTTTGAGAGCATTGACAGCCACTTTCGAACATTTTGAACGGCTCGAAGCACACTTCCCAAACGGATAAGTATCGTAAGCGATTAACTTTCAATTGCTTATTATAAATATATCATTGGTGAATGCCAATTATTGTATCGAGAAAATTGCCAAAAATATAATCCATAACCAAATTATGCAATATAAAATAAATTATTGTTACGAAACACGAAACACAATGCGATTTCCGTAAATTTAATCATTTCATTAATTTTAATATCGTTTTTCGATCTTCGATTTGGAAAAGTTGGAAAAATACGTTATATTCTATTGTGTTAATTCTTCGTGGGAAAACCACCGTGACTTTTTTTATCACACAATAAAATCACGCACAATATCCGAAAATTTGCATAGTGCAGATATACCGTAGTGTCTGCCGTCCGAATAATGGAGTGTATGAGATTAAAAGCGATTCTGCTCCCCGCAAATTAGATTCGTGACGAGACCGTGTGTAACTGTTGAACTTCAGACAAATTGTTGGCGGAATTCCGTCGGCAATTAGTGAAAATCAACGGTAAATTCCAATTGTGCGATCGTGACCCGTTTCAGCATTAAGTTCTCGATTATTTTTATGACATTTCAGAGAGTATATAAATTTTCAGAATACATCGTTTATTTTTTTATAGTCCCTGCCAAGCAATTTATTATTATTCTATATTTTGAAATTTTACCTCTTGGCGCCCGTAATTTTCCGGCGCCTGTGTGCGCCGCACAATCAGGCCATATGGACGGCGCGCCCCCGTACTCTCGTTTGCGTTCAATTTGTCTCCACGCCACGTTGAAATAAACATCTTTATAACATATATCATTGATGATAATTTAATAAAAAAAGAGCAATGGCTTTCCAAGAAACAAACGCCAGTTCCAACCCCAAAGTCAGGATTAAGAATTATGCACTACGGATTTTAAAACGGAACAAAGGCTTTACTGCAGAAGTGTGTTGTCGACAATAAGACACATTGAATCAGAAACTGAAGGAAAAACATCGGAATTTATCCAATATACAAAGAATTATTCTCTAACACGACAATGCATGTTCCCACAAAACTGAAACCACCGATGAAAAAGTCCCTCTTTCCGGAGGTCTTTCCCATGATATCGGCAGGGTAAAATCCGATTCCAACAGTGGTAGGAGATACACGTCCAATGCCAGCAATGGCCAAGTGAGAGAAACTCTTTACAAAAAAACCCATACCAAGACGGTTTGGATCCTCGCGGTATGAGCACAAAAGGAAAGCCCTCACGTCACGTGTGAAACCCAAGTTCCTTTGGCCTCGACTACCATTCGAGAGTCTGGTAAAGCTCATACGCTCGGCGAGTGAGTTTTCGTGGCTGCAAATGATGATGATGATATTTTGAAATAATGTTTGTTATTAAATTTAAAAAAAAAACATGAATTACTTTTAGGATTATCTAATGTTTAACAGAAACTGATTAAGTATATGCGTTTTTTGTAAATTTTCAATAGGAAAAATAATCTAAAATCGCACAAAAACTTCTGTTTAACCCTTTGACTTCCGAACAACGATATATCGTTGTTTTTTTCGAATTGTTCACATTATTTTTCCGACCCCTGTAGTATTTTAATGGAAATGATCAAAAGCGATTGCATAAAAAATGAAGCTATCGATTCGTTTTTTTATCTTTTTTTCTCTGTACATTTTATGATAACGCACAAAATTACGATTTTACTAAATTTTCCCATAATTAATCTCGATTTTTAATGAAAAATATACTTAATTCTACAATAATTTCTCTTGTTCTAGGTTAAATGCTAAACAAAAGCACTGAAAATACTCTAGTATTTCATAGAATAAATTTTATTTTAATAATGGTGGTAATATATTGTTATCAGGGGCGCGCTGACCATATGGTCAGATTGTGCGGCGCACACAGGCGCCGGACACTGTCGGAGTGCCAATAAATGTTATATATTATAATTTTAACCCCTTGACAGCTATATATATAAATTTTTTATGAATTTTATTAATTAATTATTGTTTCGTGATTTATAACGTCAATAACAACAACGATATATCGTCGTTTAGCATTCAAATGGTTAATACATTAAAAACGTTGATAATTACCCTTTTTTTTTATTGATTTTTATATCATTTATAACTCTTTTACTGCTGAACAACGATATATCGCTGTTTTTTTTACTAAGCTATAAAATATTATAAAATTCATGGTATTTCATGTGAATGAAATATTAAGACATGAGTTTGAGCCATTTAGCTATTTAGGTTTATTCGAGAAAGTCGATACATTAATTCAGAATATAATTATGAATAGTAGATATTTATTTAAAGTTATAAAAATATAATTTGAGGTCAACGAAAGTCATAAATTAAAAATGAATATACATCAACATGTTATTTTAATATAAAATAAATAATTTAATAATCAAAAAAATATTTACATCCATCTGTAGTAGTAAAAGATTTAATAATGGCCATTCTAGCAATAATTACATCCATTCTTTGATTTACACGGTAGATAGCTACTACGAAAATCTCCTAACAATAGAACTATAAATATTTTCACTCAAAATTCGAGATAAAAAATTAAAATGTTATTTTTATATTTTACTGTTAAAACCGACACAGTTTTGCGCGGCTCCTCATTAATTTCCGTCGTCTCGCATATTTATCATTTGGGACTTTGCGAAACACCGCCATCGGTGCAATCCTCTCCCATTGGTTTTACGAATAATACCGTTGGATTTGGCAGAAGTGCGGTTTCCTGTCCCGCCTCGGGCATTCGGTCAGACCGGAGCACCACCAGGTCATTGTGACACCTGGTGGTTCGGCCAAGGTTGTCCGGAACCGGCATCGATCTCATTGTCCATCGTACAAATTAGCAGACCACATTTTGACATTGCCCGCATCGAATTCAAAGGGGCACTATGATAAATGGATTAAACCACTTAACGGCAACTCCAAATCGATGACCTCAATGGGATCAATATAATCTGATGTTGTGAAGAATAATGTATTCGATCGAACCGTTGAACGGTCCAGAATTGGAATGGAGGACAATGCTCGAGACAAAGACATTGTCCCGGTTGTTGTGCCGGGTTCGCTGGAGGCTGTGATTCATCGAGCAAGGTTAGGCCCCCCTCATCAAAAGCATATTGCCGCAATTTCATAACAGATTCCGGTTCAAGAGATGGTATCTGCACCGGTGGATATGAACCGGCACATCGTCTTCATAACTGGATGCCGCACACTGTCCGTTATGGAAGTTACAGCTGATATGTGTGTGAGGTAACATTATGAAATTACAACAGTCCGACGCTTCTCAAACCGCCGAATCACTCCGCATAGAAGCTGAGATCGCACATCGGATTGATCGGATCGAATGGTCGCACGGTCGTTATAATTAAGGCTAACGATTCCGTAGCTAGAAAGCTTGGTGGTATTAACGATTTGAACGAAAATAGAGCATAGATCGTTAACGACACCGTTCGTCTTGCGAATCTATTAGACTCGGATATCATATATCATAGCGTACGAAGCTGCGACAGGTTGATGAATCATAAGACGTTTGCTCATTCCAGGCAGAAGCATTGTAAAAATGGCATTTGTACCAATTCGACTTGTGTTATTAACAAAGAATACGGTATATAACCGTTAACAATTAAAATAATATAAGTTTCGAAATGCTTTAATTTCAAGATGGCTGAAAAACAAATGAATATCAAAAATCGCTATTTTGTTTGTTTGGTTAGTGCATATGATCGGAAGGTCGTAACAACTTTTGTAGTGTCCATAAATCACAGTTAAATCTTATTTGTTTGATATCTCGATTTAAAAATCAATAAAACCAGCAATAAAGTAATTTTGTTATATTTCTTGATTATTTAAAATTATTAAGCCTTTAAACGCTATGAATAAATTACCAAATGCAAAAATATAGCTAAAACTCGAATTTACTTACAAAACTTTCAAGACAGACAGACAGACGCGTAGCTGTCTTAAGGTAAAAGGATGCAAGGCATCGGGGCCCTTGGAATTTAGGGGCCCCAAGGCCCTTGGCATTAAACTTTAACAACTGTATATTGCAAAATGCACAACAATCAGAAAATTAAGTCAAAATCACTTCCCATTGATATTATTTTCCACAGTGAATATGGTTTTTATTACTGTTACGTTTTCATGAAAAAGGGTCAAAAGATGTTATTTTACCTATAGTCAAAACGATGCCAGAAATCGGAGCCCTTGACATTTAGAGGGCCTCTTCGAGGGGCCCCCGAATTTATAAAAAAAATAATGTTGTCGGGATAATTTGATAAAAAAGAGGGTAACAATATCAGATAACCGACAAAATATTTTCTTTAGGCGCCTATTTTCATATATTTTAAAAAAATGAGGGAGGGGGTGGGGCCTTAGGCCACCTTTGCATCCAGGCCCAAAATTTCTAGCGATGCCACTGATTCCAGATGTTCCCAGTCCTGAATGAACACATTCCTATCCAAATGGGCGTATCCTACTCAGCCCAATGAGTCGCTAGCGTGTGCGGTGTGTAAGCAGGCGACACACCGGTGTGTCGTTAGCGGTCAACCGTGATAATACAACGTGATTCTAAATATTTTTTTTTAATTGTATAACATCTAGGGCCTAGATGCATCGCCTAGAATTTCTAGGCGATGCTATAATCATTGCGTTTTTGGGTTTCAAGGAAATCGAAGGTATTGACTTTCAACAAATGGAAATTCATGGGTTTTCTAGAATTAACATACTTCGTAAAACACTTCTAAAATTAACTTTTATGTAAAGCAAATGAAAGAATCAAGGAATAGAATATTAGATAATTCGTAAAGTTTTTCTTTGCGGAAATCTCGATAAATGACGGATTTTACGTTTTTGTTAGATGCGTGAAATCAATCCGCTACGAGAGTATGCCACGGCTCGCTAAGTTAGCTAATATTTATTATATAAACGTCTGGGTACTACTAATTTTGTTTTTACCGAAAAATTGCTATCTGTGTGTTTACTAGACTGACTTTACGAGACAGTTAGAGAATTGAAACTTCAATCTTAATCTCAAAATGGAGAAAAACAGTTTGAAAAATTAGGTTTTCTCAACCATTTAACCGATATGGTCACCCCGGTGTGACAACTGCTCATTGCACGCACTAGAGACACGTGCTAGAAGCCTTTTGCAAATGATTTCGGATAGAAATGTATTTATTTGATCCATGGGAAGGTCTAGAACCCATAAGTATCTTGAGTAAATTCGAGTTTTAGCTACATTTTTGCATTTTTAAAATTATGTCAAAAAAAATGATATTCAAACGTTTAAAATAAACAATATTGAGAACCTTTGATATTTAGTATATAATGTCGAACGATCATTTGGTCGTTATTATTATTTTGGGATTGTGATCGCTTTTTGGTCGATCGATAAAAAATAATATTCCGATCCGACGAATAAAAATCTATATTTCGTAATGTTAGATTGAGTCAAAAATAACTTCCGATATGTTTATCATACTTTTATTTTGCTCTAAAAAATTTACAAAATTTTATTAATCTCTTATGTATTCACCACTGTTAAATATAACCTTCTTCTATCTTATTGGCAACTTATCGATCCCCTCCTCATAAAATTTGATGGGTTTTGAGTGAAAGAAAGTATCGAGGGCCTGATTTACTGTTGATGTTTTCTTGGTCATGAATATTGGTTATAGGGTCCGATGTTGTTATAGGGTTGATCCTTATCCAACCATTGTCTTTTGCGGACAATATTTTCATAGCTGATCCATTTTTCATCGCCTGTTATTGTCCTGTCCAAAAAAGGCTCGATTTTATGCTGCGAGATGAGACTTATGGCAATAGACATTCGATCTGCCTTATTTCGGTCACTGAGATTACGTGGTACCCATATGCCTAACTTGCTGACTTTCCCCAAATTTTCCAGGTGGCGATAAAGTGTAGATTATGACGTAATGAGTCTCTCTGCCAAATCCCTTGTCGTTTGACGTGGATCTTGTTCCAATACCGCATTTAAAATGCCTTCATCGAAGTCGGAAGGACGACCTGCTCTTGGTTCATCTTTCAAAGACTCATCTCCAGAACGAAATTTCACAAACTAATTTCTAACTTTTAAAGTTTTAGAACCGTTAGTTTATTATTTACACGTTCGGAGACAACCTCACTAGAAACAATTTAGCTTTGTCCAAATAGTGTGCTAATGATATTCATCGCCTAAATAAATAAATAAAAACGAGTATGTGAAAAAATGCTGAGGTCAGTTTAATGGGAGAATTATCGCGGACCGTTATATCTGAACCGTTGACCTTTGACACACAGATGTTAATATTGAATAATGTCGATAATGGACGAATCGATCATGAAGATGGAAGGTCTACCGTAGATAGACGTTTCAATATTGCTTTATTTACGATGTTTATTGTGAGCGTTAGCGGGGGACGGGTCGTAAATCGTCGTAAATGCCCTCGCGTGCAATAATTACGCTTTAATGATAATTTTTAAATCGACTTTTCACAATAATAGGGCAATAACATCGCTCGTAAATTTTATTATTTAACTTTTTAGCCAAAACGTGATATGTTAATTTGTATTAAAGCGCTTTCAAAATTAGCTTTTTGATGAACAATGTTTTAAATTGCGCATTATACACGAGCGAAGCAAAGAAAATATTAATATTTAACACCGTTATGTAATTTATATATAAAACTTAGTGTGTTGAACTTTATATCTGATTCATGATAAAAAAGAGATTTGAAGATAATTGGCAGTTTTGCTGTTTTTTGCTGTTTTTAAGACGTAATTGTTAAGAGTGCCGAAATGATCATTAAATGATATTACGTATAGAATTGTTTTCAATTTGATATACTTGTCCTTGACGTATCTTGACATTGGTAACCATAACGAAGTACGTGTTTTGATGTTTTCGCTTTTTTACTTATGGAATGAATGCGACTTTATGTTATTTCCGAAGATGAAAAAAAAATTTAAAAGACGTAAATTTGTCAACATTGAGGTGATAACGACAGTCTCACCCAGGAACTAAACGCTAGTGCTTCGATTTTTTAATTAATAAACTTCATATATGGTTATAATTGCATTTAGCACTTGAGAGGTCCCTGGCGCAATTCAATTTTGAGGCCCCCCAAACCTCTAAATATTTTCACTATCCCTATACGTTTTTTTACACAATTTGCAATGTTATGAAAACATAATTAATTTTATATGAATTGATGTAAAAAGATTTAATTTTTAATGCTTCTTCTCTTTCTTTTTTTTGAGAAAAAAAATTGTGAAAAAATTCAGGGGCCTTCTGAGGGCCAAGGGATATATAACATAGTTGGGGTAGTCAATGTCAAATTATGCCAATTTAATAGAAAGATTACTGCTAAATTATTTTAGTTTTAAAAAAAAAATATGAAAAATTTAAGGCCCCCTGAATTAATGGAGCCCCAAACGCGCGCCTTATGTGGGACGCCGACAGTGTCCGGCGCATGTGTGCAGATTTTTAATTGGCGTCCTTATGCACCCCCCTCCCACTACCATTTTATAAAAACCCTTTGGTTGCCGAAATCGGATTTTTCTACATTAGCGAGAATTCCCGGATCCGACAGATCTGAAATCGTAGTATCCAATACATTTTAAACCGTCTGTAGGGTTATTGCTTCAGGGGTATATAACATTTTTAAACAACACGTGCAACGCGTACAACGCCGCCGCTACGGTATATTCATACATTAAACAACACATTTTTACTTTTTAATTATTAATTTAAAAATCGTGGCATTTCTGGAATAGTAATCCCAGAAGGGCCAGCAAAGGGTTATTATTAACCAAAGGGTTAATAATAAATAGTCAGTGCATGTTATTGAAAATATGACCGTTAGGTTAGTTACGTCATACAAAAACTATGTCATACCTGGAGTTATTCATTTGTCAATATAATTTAGGGAATACTGCTAGATTATTAAATATTTTTGTTATGAATGTAATATACAGTAAATCCCCCTATAACGTATACTCCTATAACCTTCCCCCCTATAACGTACACTCCTATAACGTTCCCCCTATAACGTTTGCGACGGTTTTTTCCTATAACGTCGATCCCCTATATAACGTATTTTTTTAAAAACGCTAATTAGAATTTTTATAATTTTATAAAATCAACTAATAAAATGTCGCGTTGATCTTCCTTTCCCGCAAGTTGCGGAAAAATTACGTCAGCCAAAATACGAAAAGATATCGTTCATTGCGCGAGCCAAGTCATTTGCCCTGGTTAATACCTAAAAATTAAAAAAAAAGAAAAATGAAAATGTTTGATTTACTGATTTCCTTCAAATCAAAAAATAAAAATGAAAATCCTTAACCCCCTATAACGTGAAACCTATCTTGACATTATAGGGTGTACTGTATATATATTTTTTTTGAGAGCTGAACATTGAGGCCCCCCGAATTTATAAGGCCCTAGGCGCGTGCCTAATGCGCCTTGAGGGAATTCCGCCAATGAACAGCACAATACTAGGCTATGGCATAGCTGAAATTTTATAGCGAGATGTTTAGCAATGCATCTGTGAAATAAATATGCAATTATTTTATATCAGGTGATTGATGTTAAAAAGTATTAATCCACTTTCGTGTTGCAAAAATCGCAAAGGCCATATCGCTCCACTTCTGATCATCAAAAAAATACGGTCCGTTACCAAACCGATGCTAATTATAATCGATTTAGGAAGAGCCGGCGAAAACAATCTGCAAATTTTAACTTTAACAAGAGCCGTCCCATAACGACTTGTGCTGTGTGCGCAATTAGTTGCAATTATGAAACGTCCTGTGTACGTAGCCATCGTGACCCACATGCGCCACAAGGACTCCGGTCACGTTCGCGTAACAATTACCGAATTCTTCAGGTCAGCGCGGTAATCTGGGTGTTTCGTAACGTTTGGGAGATGCTTATCCGCCGCCATAACTGTATCCGCCAAAGCGGCAGCGGCACCAGACGAAGAAGAAGGGAACTTCCCGTTATGCCACTCGGGGACCACATTCATTCATGATCAAATCAGAGCTGAACTCGCGACTGCCGCTAGTATTCGGCGTCCATTGTAGTAAAACGCTGGATGAATTTAAAGCGTCAACATATGGAACTGAAATAAAATGGACGACTGCATTTTCATACACTGATAATTTAATATAAATGATCATTACGATACATGATTCCGCGTAACAATTTAAAAATGGCGGAAAAAACAAATGAATATCGAAAATCGCCATCTTGTTTTTAGCATCGTGAGACCATAACAACTTTTTCGATGTCCTTCATAGTAAAAAGGTGTATTTATTCGGATTTTGATAAAGTCTTGAATAATTTTTATGAGGCATGAATCCATTGTTTTAGTATCTTTAGCATTCAATTTTGAGGTCTTAACAACTCTTTGTGCGTCCTTCATACGGTGTTTTTATGAAATAATTATATACAGATGCGCAATTACCGAAATTTGGAATAATTTATTCATACAATTTAGTATATCGAACTTTGAATCGAATCGAATCGAAAAAATCGTCGATTGCTAGTTTTGCTGTTTTTACGAGGACATATGTAAATGCATACAGTCCTCAACATTTTCAGTTCATGTTCGAATCAGAGCATAAAACTCGGCTGCTAGTTCCGGTTGTCTTTTAAAAAATAATAACTCATTTATCAAAAATAATTATAGTCGAGATTCGCATTATTACGACATATGTCACAATTTATTTCAATATGGCGGAAAAACAAATGAAGATTAAAAACACGGTCATATTGTTTACTCGGCTAGTATACGGTTTTTTTACGTCAAATACACCCTTTTGCAAATCAAATACAACTTTTTACAAATC
>JAGXCT010036703.1:0-43252 GCA_022495035.1 Philopotamus ludificatus | reverse complement strand
AAAAATTAAGTTAAACAATTAAATATTTTTCAATATATATACTTTTTTTTATCAGTTCCTTCAAAAATATAAAAAACGGGTTCCACTGTATTTAGTACCCCGAATCTAAGCCCGAATTTACGTTTTCCCGCTAATTACATATTTTTTTAGCAGTTCCTTTAAAAACGTAAAAAATGGTTTCCACTGTATTTAGTACCGCGATTCTAACCCCGAATTTACGTTTTCCCACTAATTACGTTCTTTTAACAGTATAGAAATTTGAATAATGTTCGGCACAGTAGTTTTTGTATTTTAATTATTAGGTATACATTCGGCGACTACGATATAATACAAATTATAAAATGTATAAAAGACAGTTTTATTTGTTTTTGTAGGTTATGTAAATGCTAAAACATATTTCCACTATGAAAGCTGTCAAAATTAATTTCAAAATGGCGGAAAAGAAATGAATATCTATAGATCGCGCACTTTTATTGTGTCCTTATATGTATACAGACAACCCTTCCATAGCGTTCCAAAAGGGACCACACTATAGAAAGTTAGGCACCCATACGAGATTTTGGGTTAGCTTCTTTTAATTGTATTTTGCTATTTGAAGCTAATCAAACATTTTACCCTTTTTTATATTTTCAATGACCTTGTACATGTTTATTTGGATAACAATATATCGTGCCTATAGGCGTGAGGAGGTATTGATCTGTATATTTCTTCCAGTTTTTTCATTCGCAACAGATGTACCAGGAGAGTTCAATGGGACAGTTTTTTTTAGTTTAAGATTAATAAGATATGCACGTATGTACATATTAAATAGTTTTTTTATAAAAACACATAAATACCTAATGCCTTAAAAATCGTATGCATCGATTTACTTGATCATAATTTGTTCCTCGACTATACATGTAGAAAAATATTAGAAACTGTATTGTAATGAATATCCCTGGAACATTTTTAGACGGTGATTCACCAAAAAATGAACAGAATGCCTAGCGAGGTTATTATTAATTATTTTCTTAGTGCACGTACATATTTAAAATGAACATTAATAATATATATGCGAAAATTCTAATTTGATCTTGAATTATTTTGTAAAATGAACGCTGTAGAAGGGCCGCTATACAAAAAACCGCCGCAAACGCTATAGAAAAAAACGCTATGGAAGTGAACGCTATAGGAGGGTTGACTGTACTCTTATTCATGATGATTTTAATACCTTATTTTAATAATAGTCGTTTTCTCATAATTTACGTATATTATTTGATATTATCCATTGATGATGATGAGAAGCTAATTAATACAAGTAATTTTTAGAAAATAGCCGATAAACTACCCGTATTGTCATGAAAATGAATAATAATGCAATCTGCAGTGCTCGTTGCACATATTGAGTTAGCATGTAATTACTCAATTACAATCAAACACCGGTGTCCGCTTGTAAAACCCATGACCTTTGGCCGAACGGTCTTCCACTACGTATAACCACCGAGCTGTCAAGTCAATGAAGTAATACAACCGTAAAAGGTATAATTTTAACGGAAGATGTCTTAATTTAAACGCCAATCTGATGCCTACGAGTTAAAGAAAAAATGGCGTATAATTGAATATTGCGAAGGAATCCAATTGGACGTCAGTCGAAGGATCAGTAATTTTTGTACACACTTCCGCTCCGATGCAGCATCTTGCACTTGGAATTAACTAACCGTCGCTATACCAGTTATCTTGGGACAGGCATGACCTGCTATGCGATATATCAACACGGAACGGAAATCAATACCATAAACAAACATAATCTGACGAAGTGCTGACGGGTACCGTTTTAATAAGACACCGCGACTTATCTCGGGATCGCTGGCAAATTGTGACTGATTTTAACTCTTTTCCCCCCGTGTTCAGTCGTTGGTGCTCAGCGCCAGAACGAGTTTCATTTTTTGGTCAACCCATATTTTTTTTTATTATTTAACTTAACCCGTGGAACGAACAATAAATTAACTATCATGACAAGCTCTTAACCGCTCAATCGGTTATAGCGTCCGACGGGAACAGTGGTTCGTAACATCGCGTTTTGTTTATGGCATAACGGTTTAATATAACATGCGTTTGAATTAATAGCGTTTAACTTAATTGAATAATATGTATGTAAATATATCATTAATGATTGTACGGTTAAACGACGTCGGCTGTGATCGACGCTTGGCTGGGTGATCAGCGAGAGGAGTCTGCGTGATACTGCTTCACAGTAGGCTGAGGATCCAAATTGTTTAATTGTTGTGTAAAATAGTTGAAATTGGCACGGAATACACGCATATTCCTCGATTTGTACCGTGGAAAATAGGCGTGTTAGATAAAACCGTGTAAAAATAATAAAAGATATTTCCATTTCGTCTTCTTTCCGATTCTTTCGTCCTCGATAAGGGGCAGAGAATTATTTTTATTATTATATTATATATAATATACGCATTATTTCAAAACCGTGTAAAAGAAATTAAACTCAGTATCATAATTAAGAAAATCCGCGTAAAAAAGATTAATCGGCATAAAAAATAATTGATATTGTTGAAAAAATCAGTGTAAAAGAAGACATTTCATAAACTTTGTTGCATAAAAATCGCGTAAAAATAGAATCAGATGCATTTCATTGTATAATTTAATAAATATATGTTTTTTTTCTTGAGAACGATGAAAAATAACTGTTTTTTCTGTTTAAAGTTGATATGAACCTTTATTTTTTTCGGATTAGCTCATTAATAAATGGTTTTTAGCGGGTTTGTCCGAAAAAACCACTATTTACAATTGAGTAGGAGCGAAATCCAGAATAAAAAAACGTTTCGAAGCTCTGCGCCTAACTCCTTTTTTCCACGGTAGATACGTTCCACCAAAAACCGCGTAAAAAGTGAATTAATTCAATTCATTAAATTTAAAAAACCGTGTTATTTTTTTCTTAAAAACATTCAGTATCATTTATATCATTATTTAATTCTTAGACATTTTTAAATGTTGTTTGCATACGCGTTTATATAACCGAATTGAGCAAGAAAATCCGCGTAACAAATATTAATCGGCGTATTTTATTGAACCGTGTTGTTCTAAAACCGGTTAAAAAGAAAATCGGGCGAATATATTGGGAAAAACAATTGATATTGTTAAGAAAATCAGTGTAAAAAAAGCCATTTCATAAACTTTGTTGCATAAAAATCGCGTAAAAATAGAATCAGATGCATTTCATTGTACAGTTTAAGTAAAAGATATGTTTTTTTTCTTGAGAACGATGATATTGATAAAAATATTTATTTTTTTCTTAAAACAATAATATTAATTGGTATATTAAATATAAGATATGATTCCGGTTTTCGCTCCGGCTTAATTTAAATAAAATATTAGTTTTTTTTCCCGAAAAATAACTGTTTTTTTTGTTTTAAGTTGATATGGACCGTTATTTTGATCGGTTCAGCGATTTTTGATCCGAAAAATCGCTCCTTTTTTACACGGTAGATACGTTCCACCAAAAACCGTGTAAAAAAGTAATAATATAAACTCAATAAATAAATTATTCCCATTTATATGTTTTAATTAAGAAAAAAATAATACTAACGTCTAATGTGTTAGAATCTAATATAGCTAAATTGTTGACTTTCTTATTATTAAGAAATCTGTAGTTCATAAATTTCATGATTTTGTTTACTGGCGATCGTGTTTGTTCTTTTTAGTTGAGCGTGTAATTTCAAAACCGTATAAAAAAGTTGATCTTTTTTACGCGGAATTTTATTAAAATCCATTTTAAACAATATTAGTTGGATTATTTACAATGTATACAGTTTTTCAGTAAAATTTCGAAAATGGAGCAAAGTAACACAAGATGAACGTAACTCATCTGCCACATGCTGTGCAACGAAATTGATTTCCCGCCATTCGATTTGAACGGCCCGCGCGCCAATGGTTGAGAACAATTTGGGCTCGAGACTCGGTACCGTTAGAGGTCCTGTTCCGGCGGAATGTCGGACCCATTAGATTACATTAATTTTTCCCGACTACTCCACTTGAGCCTATAACAAATCATCTCTTTCTTCTCTCCATCTCTATATAAAGTGTTAACCCCTCAATGAGAAAGAAAATAAAATAAATCTCGAGGAATTCTGTGATTTTTCTAAGGACAGGGTCATTATCCTCGCTTATACATCATATGGACAAGCGATATGCATCCAATAAAAAATAATCTTATTTAAGATAAGATTTTTTTATCTAAAAACAAGATGCTGGATTTATTCATTCGGATATTGGGAAAGATCTAGCGTCGTGATTTTCGACCATATGTTCGCATTATTCGTATTGAATGGCTTGAAATGTATTTTGTCATGTGAATTATACGAAAATTTCGCAGTGTTGCCATTATATAGAGCTCTGTGTCTGTAGACGGGTTAAGGAAGAGCCCTAAGGTTTAATGTAATCCGTAGGAGCCTGCCAGGTCACCGGCGAGTACCGGCGAGCCAGTTTAAGACCTGTCACACTAATCTTCACATTATTCCCAACACTCAGCCACCAGCATGATGGCTACCATTAAAATGGGTTTATGATTAGTGGACGCCTTGCTTTGAGAATAAATTTCATTCCCGAGATTACTACAATTTGTCCGTTGAGAAAATTTGACGCTGTTGCGCATGCGTGACTCGTGAGATTTTTATAGAGCGATTTGCATCTTTAATTGACGAATTTTCGATCGTATTTATTTGATAAATCAATTTTAAATTATATGTACTTGAGCAAATAATATATTATGGCAACACTCATCGATTATTACATGTTAGTGATGTAATTTATTTTTTTGTGTGCATAAAAAAATTGTATCAATCAATTGTCAGAGTGGATTTAATTTAATGGGCATCCATCTGTTCAAATATTCGGAAAATTGGGATTAGAATATTAAATTAAATAATATACAATTCGAATTTAATAAAATCTGATTAATTAAATAAAGTGTGCCTTGATTTATAACTTTCGAGCCACAAGGCTCTCACTCGCTAAGGGCATGGGCCTTACCAAACTCTCGAATGGCAATCGAGGCCAAAGGAACCTAATTCTCACACGTGACATGAGGGCTCCCCTTTCGTGTCCAGACCCAAGCCGTCTTGGTACGCGGTTTTATGTATAGAGTTTCCCTCTCTTGGCTATTGCTAACATTGGACGTGTACCTTCTATACTGTTGGTATGGGATTTTACCCTCTCGACTGTGTCCAGGCAAGTAGGAGAGGGTTTGCCTTTGTGTTCATTTTACTCTTCTCTGGGCGTTATCGGCTTATAACGAAAGCCAAAGTATTGAGGGCCTTATTGACTTGCTCATCAGTAGTGAAAGTTTTTCTATTAAAAAAACTCTGTAAGGAACAGAAAATGTGGTAGTCCGTAGGAGCAAGACCTGGGGGTGGATGTGGCAAAACAAACCAGTTGAGCTCCAGTATTTTTTCTTGAGTCACTTTTGGCGTTTGTGGTCTGGTGTTCCCGATTGACGAGTGCAGGACGCTTTTCCAGTAGTTTTTCATGAACTCTTTGCAGTTGCTGAACGTATGTATCGGCAGTAATCGTTTCGTTGTGCTTCATCAGTTCGTGGCGGATTATTCTTCGACGATCCCACCATACACATAATTAAGTTTTCTTGCCTTGAATATTGGTTTTAGGGTCCGGCATGGGTGGTTGGTCCTTATCCAACCATTACCTTTTGCGGACAATATTTTCAAAGGTGATCCATTTTTCATCGCCTGTTATTGTCCTGTCCAATAAAAGGCTCTATTTTATGCCGTGAGAGGAGACTTGTGGCAATAGATATTAAGTCTGTCTTATTTCGGTGGTCACTGAGATTATGTGGTACCCATATGCCTAACTTGCTGACTTTCCCCGAATTTTCCAGGTGGCGATAAACGGTAGATTGTGACGTATTGAATCTCTCTGCCAACTCCCTTGTCGTTCGACGTGGATTTTGTTCCAATATCGGATTTAAAATGTCGTCATCGATGTCGGAAAGGCGATCCGCCCTTGGTTATTCTTTCAAAGACTCATCTCCGGAACGAAATTTCACACACCAATTTCTATGCACTTTTTGATTCCACATTTTAAGGGTTCGGAATAACACCACTGTAACGTCCACCACACTAAATAATTGTCGAATGACTGACAGGTCACTTATCTTTCCAAAGGAAAAATTCCTTTGTTGGGGGACTCACTGCTAGTCCAATCCAAATTCAAACAATAGAAACTGTCTACCTGAATCGGAAGTTATTTATGACTCAACCTAATACTTAATAATAATTTTAATAGATTACAGTTCAGACACAAGTCAATGTTGAAAATCATTTTATGAAATTCTATGTAATTTTTTAAAATATTTATTAAAAAAATCATGGTCGAGATTCATGTTATTACGATAAACGTCACAATTTATTTCAATATGTCGGAAAACAAATGAATATCAAAATCGCCATCTTGTTTATTTGAGAGTACATGGGATCGCGCGGCCATAACAAGATTCTTGGTGACCATTTCAATTATATAATGAGTTTTTATTAATTTTCAAATATTAAAAAAGAGAAAATTGCCTACAATTATAATGCGGTCTCTTATTACGCGGCACATTCAAGCCTAACCGTATCGTTTCCGTCGCTCGTATGAATTTCAACTAGCAACAATTACCGCGAGATTATTGCAGTTGCCCCGTTACACACACCATGCTGCCGCTGTTAAATTGCACACGGCAAAAAGTGCAAAACTACCGTATTACGGCTAAAATTGGTATACGTGTAATTGCATTTCATCCCGTGTATCCCCGTGCCCGTGCAATTCGACGATATGGTATTACACGATATGAACAAACGAACCAATCGATGCGGAAAGGAATGCGGAAGGAGCAACAATGGCGATCGAAGATACAATTGCGAGCCGTTGCCAATGCTAAACAATGGGGTTTAAATACTCGCGGAATATAATCGTGGAAAACGAGCATAAATTCTATGGTAATTGGCGAAGAAGCTCAATGAAAAAAATTAATGAAATACGTATGCATAGAAACCTTGTATATTCGTTCAAAACAAGATACGGTGGACATATAAAAATATATTAATTCGTAAATTCTTAAATTAAAACTCTTAACTTAAATTTTGTTGATCGTGGAAAGGATTTTTGGTCAAAAACTACACTTCTATGATTCCTCAGCCTCCGTACTCGTCAAATATGACTATCTGCGACTTCTTTCAAATCCTTAAGATGAAAAAAAAGATAAAAGGATGACTCTTTGTCGATATTTAGCGGAAAAGTCAGTATTGCTGATTGAACTTAACGCAAAAAATAATGTTACATTTTTTTCATCAAATCAAATCAAGTACTAAAGTTTCCTCTTTTATCATATCATTATTTTTTTTTATAAATTTATTAAGAGATATTAATTAAGAAGACGATTAAAAAGCATCTGCAGAATTTGATCTGATATCCAATTAAAAAAGAGACATTATTTTTTTTTAATTAAATAAAAAAATGGTTTAAGATGTTTGCTTAAAAATCTAAAAGCAAATACCTCTAGCGCACAGAGTGAAAAAGGTTAATATAAACAGACGATGATTACTATCCAAATTATTTAAAATTTAATTAATTAGAATAAATTTTATAACCATTCTCCTAGTGTAATATTTCAAGTCCAGGTGTCGATTTTTTAATAGGCCCTAATAAAATAATAATGGAACGGCTTTAAAATATAATACAAATAATTTAATTAAATCATTATTTTAACTTTCCGATTATTTTTTGGTTCAGAAAATGCCCTGTAATGAGAGCCCCCACTTACGAACACTTCGACTTACGACCATTGGCATATACAACGAGAAGAAAAAATCGTAAAATGACACTTTTTTCGTTATTGTTTAATATTCCCTGCGTTTTAGAGTTTCATTAAGATTTTTTATTTACAAACTGTGTTTACTATAATAGAGAACAACGGAAGAATTCTTGAAGCTGTAAAAAATTCCATTTTGCTAATGCAAATTTGATAAATCTGGAAGTTAACGATGAAAACGTAACACAACTTTAGTAAAAAGACGTTTAATAACTCAGATCGAGTTAAAAAAAAATATTTAAAGGAGTCTTTTTTATCCTCATTATTCACAAAATCTACAAAAAAATGAATTTCCAATTAAATCATATCGACGCTGGAAAGTATCTCGAAAAAATCCGATACGGTAAATAACATACCACGTTCAAATTATTAAGATTTTTTTTCTATCAAATGTATGATAAATTGTGTAAAAAGATCTGAATTACAGTTCTACTTCTTTTAGTTGAAGAATAATTTTCGTTTTTAATAGCTTTTTGATATGAGATAGAGTAAGATTGCTTTCCAGCGCCGATATAATGAAAATATTGCTGAAATAAATTCTCTAAGTCATGTTAAACAAGCTGATTAGTAAAATTATACAAAAAAATATATACACATTTCTAAATTACACCATACACATTCGATGAACCGGTTAATAATCGTGTAATACCGCAGTCAAACGATGATTTGCACAAGATCACGAAATTATAACGCGATTAATTGATACGTACACATTTTTTTTTCAGCAATCGCATTTGGCATCGCCGATAATTGGAAAACGATCGATACATACGTCGAATTTCGCAAGTCATGCCATCATATCTGGCAATTGGTATCGGCATCCTTGCATTATGTACTTAGAAGCCGTTAAAGAAATTAAGTAATGGAAAAAAATGGACGTAAAAAGAAATATGTACTTAATTAATGTACGTACGATACGTAATTTATATCTCTTTGTAGTGTCTAAATGTTTCTGGGAGACGTGAGGGGGCAAGAATGTCTTACCGTTGCTGGATGGATTCGAACATTTCTCTCTCTCGTTCATTATCTGATATTTACTTCTCATGATTTTTAAATATCAGTTTCGTGTTTACTGATCGTTCATTGTTGACAGTGTTATTTAATATCCTCGCCGTACGTCTCAAACATTAAATATAATGAGTCAATCCCATAAGCAAGAAACGCCATAGGGATCATTAGTCTACGTGAGAACATTATGTTGTTTCGATGGGAATACGGATAGTGCGAGCGAAACGTCGAACTTGTGAACTTGAAACTCACATGGATGCATTTGCGTTAAACTAATGTTTAATGGCTCTTTGTTTATGCTTCTGAGTCTCGATTTACGCGGTAGATATGTTATATGCGATCATTGCAGATCATTACAGATTGTGCGGCGCACACAAGCGCAGTGAGGGATTTTTTTTTATATATATACATCTTAAAATACGATGTTTTTCAATAAAAGTCCAGATGGTTTTCCACTTTCGTACAATATCCATATTTCCATATTAGTAGGGGAACCGAAAAGTAATCAAACTTTTTTTTTTGGCGGAAAACATTCTAAAACGTAAAAAATGTCCAAAACAGATCGTTTTTATTTTGAGCTCTTGTTCCATTCACTCGAGTTGTTCACGTTATTCACAGTCTTAAGCAATTCATAGTGTATAATTCCTGAAAAATCCCATCACAAACAACCAAGGACCTTCTTTATTTTTAGTTATGGTCAAGGAGTCGGAACCGGTACTTCTCCTGAAGAAAGCCATTGTTTTTTTACGTACAGGATTATTGTATAGCACCCACTTCTCATCTCTAGTTACAACTTGCCGCAAAAACGAGTCGGCTTCATACCGAGACAAAAGAGACGCGCGCCGTTAATCGAACGCGTTTCCGTCAATACATGAGGAAACCAAATTCCTTGCCTGTACAATTTTCCTATGCGAAGGATGAAGTTTGACGAGGATCTGAATCCGCCATCGCCTTCAGGATATCATCTAGTTTTTGGGGTCGTCCTTTTTTTGCGATATCTTTGAGACTATAGCTTTAACGTAATAACAAAACGTGTCTTGACACAAACTAACTGTGAATGAGGTCATCGTAGAAATTTTGATTACTTTTCGATCCCACTAATATATTTGTATATATTTTTAGGAACCTATTACGGTTCCTGAACAGGTTTATAGGTCATCTTTGTTATCAGATTTGTTTCCAATGCTCTAAACCTCTCAATCAATCGGATAACTTTCTTGAAATACAATTAGTTTAGAAAGTTCTGCGCTTTTTTTAAACTAGCTCTCAATGGACTATGTGGTAATTTGATATTAAATTAGATAATTATTACGAATTTTGGCATACTTTTTTCAAGTATGTTATTCGATCAAAGTATAAGTTAATCAATTTCAGAGCAATATTTATTTATTATTAAAAAAAATATATGTGCTTGAGAATTTTTGAGACTATTGAGAAATTTTGATTATCTTTTCTCGAGAATTTTTAAGTTTTGAAATTTCAAGAATCTTATTTAGAAATGTCGTGATAAAAAATAAGAATATAAACTGCTTGAATCCTGAAAATTATCAACTATTTTTCTTGTTATATATCATGTTTTGTGATAATTTTATTCAAATTAGTGTTTATATTAACCATTTATAAAAGATATAATAAAATATAGTTTCGTATTATGTCAGTATTGATCTTAAAATATTTAAAAAAAAACGTTTTTCCTTCTTGAGATTATTAAATAAAATTCTCTAATTCTAGAGATTCATTAAATTACTAAAAAAAAAATCTGGGGATTCTAAAAACTCTTTTTAATAAAAATGTGTTGTTTTTCATTGCCGTCAAAATCGTTTTTCAAAAATATAAATAGCGATTTATATTATTAGTAGGGAAAACTATGAATAATTTTCTTGGTATTTAATATTATATTATATTATAATATTAAAATCTAATTATTTATTTTACATTTCTAGTAAAAATTTAGATTAAGGTCTATTCAAATTATTAAATAAAATATATCTGTAAAACTAGAGCCGTTAATGGTAATTTGGTTCTTATGAGGTCCCAGTAGGCAATACCATTTTGAGGCCCCCCTCTAAATATTTTCATTCTCATATTTTATTATGAGACTTTATTTTGTAATCCCTAATAATTTTAATTTACAATAAAATGTAAATGTAAATATTCTTTCCATACTAGCAACTATATGTGGAAATTTTTTTTCTTGGTGAGCCACTCTCATTTGTAACAAATATTTATTATTTAAAAAATAATCAGGGGCCTCGGAAGGTCCCTGTAAGCCGAGGGCCCCGATGGTCTGCGAAACAGTTATTGCATATGGTTTGAAATATGAACAGCTAGGGTTCCTACCCAAAATATGTCATAGCTAGAGTTGGCAATCTGATTTAAGAAATATTTAATTATTTTTATTAAAAAAAATATTATTTTTTTCATTTTTGGAGCAGAACATTGAGGCCCCATAAACGCATGGGGCCCCAGGCGCGCCTCGTTCACCTTGGGGGAAATCCGTCACTGCATTAGAGATATATATTGATTGGTTTTATGGCATATGGCATAAATAACTAATTACTAACTTTTTAATCCATATCGATTAGATACCCAAGTTTAAAATCCCTTGAAAAAAATATATAATAATTAATTTATCATTAGTGAAAGTGTCAAATGTTAACATTTAACTAATCCATATATCTTTAATAAAACGGTCATCAACATTAGATTGTAATATTTCTAAAACCGAGACGAATGCCTTAAGAATTAGACAATTTAATAATTAGGAGCGAATTAATAAAGACTATCTTTTTTCATTTACCGTTGAAAATGTCTCACTTTAAAGCCCAATATGACTAAAAAAATTGTTTCTATTTATTTTCCACTATTATACTTTATTATTAAAAATATACATTCTCGCATAAAATTCGTGATAACCGCATTTGGCAATATTTAAATTTGGCATTCGTTGATTATTCGTTGCATATAATTGCACAGAGTCTAAGTTCACTGACACGCTGTAGAATCTGCTCTTAATTTTAATTTGCTCCGATAATTATATGGAAACAATGGCGCCGCTGGGAACTTTCTTTTATTACATTCATCCACTTTTACTTATTATTTCTCATGTGTGAAGGTGAATCCATTTTCGCCATTTAACGCACCGTTGTTTATTTTTAAAATGGATTTTTACGTCTCTTACAACTGTACATGTTACGTGGTCTGTCTGAAAAAAAATTCAGGATAATTATGATCTCATCTAAATTAAATTAATTGCTCGTTCGTATCAGCAGAACAAATGTTTTTATTCTATTGTTCAGATTTGATTTGTTCTAAAATTATATGTTCACTTTCTAAACTCAATTATATCGGACAATATAAAATTATCATACGTTAATGTTATAATAAAATTAGACGAAACGACAGAAAAGTGTAGAAAAAATATTCCGGACAATTAAACACAATGGTAAGTGGTAGGTAGCCCAGAAACAAAGTGAAAATGTGCACGTGCCATACTTGACTTAGTACACGGTAACTAAATATTTATGTTAACACGAAAATGAAAACGATATTAGATTCTATCTAAATATATGTTAATTACGATTCGATAATATTATTTTAAGAAAAACTCTTACTACTAAAGATTTTATTTTCCGAAAGATTTTCTTTACTTTTTTTTTCATGTGAAAATTAAATAAAAAAAATAGAAAAAGGTAAAAAAATATAAGATTATCTCTTCATCCATTAGAACCCCTTATCATATAACTTTTTACTCTTGTCAGACCTTTCGTTTGTATTACATATGAATCTTTCATAATTCAATTTCAGACTAGTAGCATCTGAAAACGGAAAATCATTAGAAAATAATAGGAGAACAGTTAAATTTTCTCGATCTTATCTCCCGAGAATTCCAGGGATTATAATTGTATCAAATTACTCCCTTTATAATCCTCTATAAACTTATAAATTTTGCTTTCCGTAAGATGTACTTTACATTTTTTTCATAAGAAATTGAATAAAAATATTAGGAAAAGCCCAAAAAAACTAAAAAATTAAGATAGTAAAATATGACATTTCTTCCTCCCATCGGAACCCTCTCTCCTCATCCTATTATTTTTAACACTTTCCAGACCTTTCATTTGAATATGAGGTATATTTTAATAACAAGTTCCACATAAGTCCTATTAACTAGAAAAAATCTAATTAAATTATTAGACTTAGTAATTACAGTATTATTAATATACAGTAAACCCTCCTATAACGCCTGTAAAACCCTCTATAACGCCTCCTATATAACCATAAAGGTCGATGCGCTTTGGTTGACAGTACAATATACCAAGAACGCAAGACCTAACAAAAAATAGAATGAGGTCATTTAAAATAATAATATATAATCAGATTAAAAAAACCCTTACTAATTACGTATTACGTCTAGTCAAATAGCGTATTATTAATAAAAGGGTCAATGTCATTTGGTTGACGATAAAAAATAATACAAGACATTGACATTGAACAAGGTCATTTAAAATATGCGAATGGAAAAACTATTGATGTATTGATTACGTTAATTCTTTATAGGGAAAAGGCTGAAACTGGTTAATATGTTAACCAGTCGCTTAAGGTCTATATTTCCATGAGCGCCCATAGAGATGTCAACTTTAGTCCTGTAATATGTTGTCGAGAACGCTCTTTGGTTAATTTATTGTTACAGTTTTTTCACGTCAAATGCACCTTTCTTCAAATCAAATGCACCTTTTTATAAAATCAAATGCATCCTTTTACAAATCAAATACACCTTTTTTCAAATCTAATGTATCCTTTTTCAAATCAAATGCTCCTTTTTACAAATCAAATGCACCTTTTTAAGAATCAAATGCACCTTTTTAAAAATTAAGTAAAACATTTAAATATGTTTTTTTTTCAATTCCTTCAAATATGTAAAAAACGCGTTCCACTGTATTTATGAAATACCCCGAATTTACGTTTTCCCACAAATTACGTTTTTTTTCAGTTCCTTCAAAAATATAATAATGGTTCACTGTTTATGGAGAACCCCGAATTTACGTTTCCACAAATTACATTTTTTTTATCAGTACCTTCAAATATATAAAAAACGGGATCCACTGTATTTATGTAATACCACGAATTTAAGTTTTCCCGCTAATTACAATTTTTTTACTAGTTACTTCAAAAACATAAAAAACGGGTTCCACTGTATTTAATACCCCGAATCTAATCCCGAATTTGGCACCACTTATTACGTTTTAGTTCCTCGAAACCGTAAAAAAACGAGTTCCAATATATTTAGTACCCCGAAATTAAGTTTCCCGCTAATTTGATTTTTTTGTCAGTTCCTTTGCTAAAGCGTAGAGAACGGGATTCCATATATTTCGTACCCGCGATTTAATCCAATTTACATTTTCCGCGTAACATTAACGAGTATAAATTTGAAATCCTTTCTGGACGTTCGGAACATCGTACCGGATGCGAGTGAGAAAAACATCGTTGGCTCCAGGAACTGAAAGAAAAAGGTAATTAGCGGGAAAAGCGTAGCTCGAGAGGTTAATTCAGTACCAAATACTATGAAACCGTTTTTTACGTCCTGAAAAGAACTGACAAAAAAAAAACGTAATTAATCAGAAAAACATAAGTCGGACTTCATCTATGGAACACGTTTTTTACGTTTTGAAGAAACGTTAAAAAAAACGTATTAACAGGAAAAAACAATGAATCGAGGACTCGTCGAGGTACTACATGCGCTGAGATCCGTTTTTTATTTTGAAGGAACTGGCAATTGTCGGGAAAAAACGTAGTCGGGGTTCTCCATAAATACCCAGTGGAGCGCGTTTTTTACATTTTGGAAGAGGTGAAAAACGTAATTTGTGGGAGGAAAACGTAAATTGAGTTCTCCATAAATACAGTGGAACGCGTTTTTTATTTTGGAAGGAACTGAAAAAAAAACGTAATTGGTGGGAAAAGCCATGTTTAAATGTTTATTAAATTTTTTAATAAAAAAATTACTGATTTTAAAATTATTGTAAAATTATTGATTATAAAAGAGTGCTGTTGCATTGTTATCACTGTTATAAAGGTGCATTTGACGTGAAAAAACTTTATTGAAATAATTATTGTCACAAACAATAAAGTATAAAAAAAATCCAAAATAATTAATTTGCCCTATAAAGGGTTAAATTTTTAAAAGCCTTTTTTACAGAATGTTATACTAGCTTCTATAGCGTAGGTTCCTATGAGGTGGTCCCGATTTATTCGTTATAGGTGTGTGTGTGTGGTCGCTCGCTACTTGTCAATCGTGACTCGTTCGTTATAAGCAGATAACGCATTAGAGAAGAGAACAAACGAATACCGAGACAAACCCCCTCCTACTTGCCTGGGCACAGTCGAGAGGGTAAAATCCGATACCAACATGGTAGAAGGTGTACGTCCAATGCCAGCAATGGCCAAGAGAGGGAAACTCTTTACAAAAAACCGCATACCAAGACGGCTTGGGTCCCCGCGGTATGGACACGAAAGGGGAGCCCTCACGTCACGTGTGAGACTCGAGTTCCTTTGGCCTCAACTACCATGCGAGAGTTTGGTAAGGCCATGCCCTCAGCGAGTGAGAGCCTTGTGACTGGCAAATGATGATGATGATGAGGAGAGTTGAGGGTATTATTTAATTAACTCTATACGAATTATGCATTAAAAATATTTTAAATAAATGTCCTACTGAATATTAATGAAAATATTTTGAATCCCCTAAATAAATGTCAGTATATTTTCGAGCTTCACTGAACTATTTTGCGGTTCTATTTAGACAGTAGTTTGAGAAGTACTGAACTACAATATTTATAATAAATAATATTCAATATATTTAATGATTAAGCTTTAAAATATTGATTATAATAGTACAGTCAACCCTTCCATAGCGCATATCAGCCGAAGGGCGTTGATAAAACAATAAATCATATATAATATTTTATAGAAAACGCTGATCTAGAAGGTAGCACTATAGGAGGGACTGTCGCACACGCCATACTGTACAGACAGCCCTCCTATAACGCTTCCTTATCACTCAAGAGGATTGACTTTTATTTATAATTAAAACGAAAAGAATTTTATTTTGGTTAGTACACTTGTTACTGACGTATCTTGACGTTAGCAGCCATATTGAATGCTTACTTTATTAATGGCTGATGAACAGATTTGATGTGTTTTGCTATTCAGAGCGATTTTTACTTGCGAAAAAAAATGGAAAATAATGCTTAAGCCTCTGTATTCGCCGGATATGACTTCCTGCTACCCTTTCATATCCCGAGGATAAATAAAATCAAGAGAATCTTAACTAAATGTTTATAAAATATTTTTTTTACCTATATTTTTTTTATTAAAGAATTCCATTGTGTTTAAGTATCATATATTAAAATTATATAAACAGAGTGATTGTCATGTGTTGACCGCCTCATTATTTTTTTTTTTCATAACAGTGAATCGTTCAAATCAAGTATCGTTACCATACCGATCATCAGTATAGTGATCGAGGATCACTGTACATTTACGGATAATGACGGAGCGGCCTTGCCCTCTTATTACACCTGATGGATGCTACACCACCGGTCGCCACAACAATCAGTTCACATTCCAATCCAAACACGAAACATTAATAAAATCAATAAATTAATTCCGAACAGCAAAAAAGTGCATGATGAAATAATCAACTCGGCGTATTGGCGTCACGGTCGTACTTCACCCGTGAAATTCCTATTCTTATTTTTTTTTCCACGTAAAAAATTACACTATTCGAATCCGATCCTCGTTTATTGTCGGTAATGGATTACGTCTAGTTTATTCTAATTCCGAATCCAGGGGTTACGAAGCGATACCGTTACGTTGCTAATATTTACGTTTCATAGTTCTCTCTATGGCTATCGGCCTGGATTTAATTGAGTCGATCGCATTTAATAGTGATTCGTCGTGGCCCCTAGGTGAAGTAGCTGTAAAGCTGGAGCCGTTAAAGCGAAACTATCTCGGTTCGTTTGGCAGGAAATTCCGTTGCCAGCAGATCAGAAAATCGCTTATGGAAAATTGTAAAAATCCATTAACCCGCCCGAAAATAATGGCGAAACGTTGCACTGCAATTAAAAACGTTTGATAAGAGCGCCGATCGAATCGGAAATAACGAACTAATCAAAACGGAAACGGCAATTTACAAAGTGCATTGATATCTTGATGAACTGGAGTATTTGTGAGATGAAGTCAGAAGGCCATTAACGCTGAAAATTGACTGTAGCATCTTCTTTATGTAAAGCGAGAGCTTCCGGACACCGTAAACACCCGTGAAATTGAGTACTTTAGACACAGACGTATTACCGTCTGTAGACCATCATGAAGGTATACGGTGGTTGGGATGAAAGAAGCTGTCGTGGCTCCACAAATTTTGCATTTGGACTGGATTAGAAGATCGAGAATTTTCCAGCTCGCCAAAAAACCAACAGCAACTAGATAGCATTAGTTCGAAAATGGATAAGGCACCTGAAGGAGAAAAACTTTACTTTGCTCCATCTTCTGCTCAGTCCTGATGATACAGTGTCTCATGATCTTCAGAAAAAGACGACCTTTGCTGTCCACAATTGCGGAAAAAAAATAAAAACAACAATATTCGCTACTGTAGCCACGGGCGCGATGTTTTTTCTCGCTCGCATCCGGTACGATGTGCCAGCGAATGAAATGTAAATTAGATAAAAATATTGTTAGATAAAAAACCAAAAATATTGACTAAATTATGAAGCATATCATGAACAACTTTTTTTATGCTAAAAAATAGATGAACAATTCATCAATATATTGATTTGAAATGCTTGGGTTCCCTGAGAGACCCCCTTCGGATGACTCGGTTGTTTTCGAGCCGCCGTAACGGACGGGTTAGGATCTTTTAAAGCCTTACTCGCCAAAAAATAACAAATTTATGGAGAAAATACAAGGATCAATAGATCCCTTACGTCTGAATACAGACAATGCAGTTGAAGTAGAAGATGTATGTATCTTAAATGGCCATATCAATAATAAATACAATAATACAGTGTTTTCCAAACTTTTTCAGATCGGGCTCACATGATCACAAATCTATTGTTATTCAAAAATGAATATTTTATTGCGTTTATTGATTTTATAAAAACATTTAAAGGGTTTTCGACTTATAGTTTTATAGTATAAGAACCACTGCTCTAGATCTTATTTTTTTGATTAACCATGTACATTTTGTCCATATCCTCAAAACTATCTATATTGGAACTGATTTAATAAACCGCAATATTTTAAATAAATTAAACATTTAAAAAAATAGTAATCACCCGTTGGCTACGGAGATGCATCTTGGAAAAAAATAAAACGACGACATATCAGTATAAAAATCTTACTGATACTCTTACTTAAAGTTTGTTTGAAATTATTATAATCCTTTTTTTAATTTTTTTTCAGAATGAAAATGAAAATGAGTCCATCTTGGGGGAGATGTATATGGAAAATGAAGTGCAATATCCACGATACTCTAGCGGAAATTCTTTAAACATGTGTTTTGAAGAATGGAGGTAAGACCTAAATAACTTCCCAAACCAATCCAGTTGTGAATGTTGGGAAACTAAGACATCTTCTTTCAACCCAACCACCCATTGTCTTCTCTATCATCTTTATAATGATTTGCAGATAGAGATGTGTACAAAGTAAACAATTTTCGGCATGTAATAATATTTAGAAGCCTCTTTTTCTTCTGCTTCTCTCTCCGAAGTTGAAATACGATTTTAGTCTTAACACGTTCCATAGAATCAATCTTCCACGTTTTATAGCAAACTAGTTATTGTATTGAACGACTTGGAAAGTTAGAGAAAAAGCTATCAGTCTAACAAATTAATATATTTGATGAAGTGAAAAGAAATGTCATTTTTTGTTGAGTTACTATGAAACAGTTATTCAACATATTGTAACCTCTCTTTTTTGATAAATATATAGTAAAAAATGCAACGGCCAGATATTGAAAAGACACATATGTGCTATTTTATGCTACAAGGATTGAAATAAAACGAAGTTACCCAGACCATCTGCTATATTTATGGAGACATCTTGTATGCTGTACAGTGCCCTAGATGATTTCAAAAGATCAAAAGTGATGAAAGTGGGTTAAAGGACAAACTAAAATAAGGGAGATAACAATTAAACTCATTGGTGAAGTTCGATCCGCGCAGCCCAAGTTGTCTTGGAATCTTGGAACAACGAATATGTTTATCTTTACTGTTCAGATATGAAACCGATCCGTTTCTTAAAAGGATTTTTGATGGAGCTGAGAAGCGTATCCTCTACACTAATTCGAGGAGTAAAAACAATGATAAATCAGGTACCGATGTCTAGCCCTGGGCCATCATTGACTGTAAAAGGTACTCCTTTTGTATTTGGTGGAATATTTTGGGAATAATTTACTAATAATTATTAAAACCTGATAAGATTATTGCAGCAGAGTTGTATTGCCTAAAAATAGTAAGATTAAACTGCTTAAAAACGATAAGTTTTAGGAAATAACCAAAAGTGAAGACCACACGTAGCAAGAATTACACAGGACAAAATAAGAGAGCTAGATTTGGAAATTCTTCAACATCCATCATATTCGTTTGATGTTACAGAATAACCCATATCGCTAATCACGCATTAAAAATATTAGTAATAAAAAAAAAACTTATATAACAGTAAAGAAAAGAAAAGAATTATAAAATATCTACAAAACGGCTATATTTGACATCGAATATATCAACATATTCTGCCGTGGTTGAGCAGAGTAATAGCTCTGGTTATCTGAGAATTTCTGAGAGCAGCTGTCCTCGAATTTGGCGGAAGAAAGAGCACTCGCGAACGAGTTGGATGGTAGTGAGGTGGCGCCTATAAGGGCAGCTCGCACAGTGAAGTGAAGTGACACTTGAAGAAATGCCTTGCCAAGTAAATCGATCTTCTTTTCTCGAGGGTTACATACCCCAGGCAGCTCTGTACCCATGCGCTGGGGTATAAACTTGGGTAGAATCCAAACACCCTTATGTAGAGATATCTAAGAAATTTCTTCTGTATCTCTCTAATCTGAGGGAATTCGAGGCGTCATAAGGCGTCCATATAATGGAACTTGATTCAAGCAAGCTCTGGACCAATGCATCGTATAGCACTCGTAAGACTAGGGTGCTACGTATGTGATGAGAATTTCTCAAGACGACCTTATGAAAGAAGTAATAAAAAACTGCTTATTCTGTACAGTTTATATTTAAATATGCTTTTAGTCGCAATTTAAAATAAATGACATTTCTTTCCGCTTTTTATAGTATATTAAACATTTCTTCGACATCTTAACTACGTTCGAATTGAATGAATTTGTACATTCAACATTCTTCACGGGAAAATTGTAAGGTTCTTGATTTAATACTTTAATAATAAGAATCGGCGAAGATTCTACAATTAAAATAAATCGATTACATTGACTGCGTCACGGTTTCCGCAGTGCCCTGATATTTTGCGAGGCGAATGCCGGGATAATTCCAATACTAGAGAACGGAGACGCCTCTTTCCATTGTGTTTTGAAATTCTCATCAGAGAGGACCGAGACTCCGGCTATCATCTCATCATACCGCCCTACGAATCAGTTCTGCATTAATATTCAATAACGGAAGGCGCATTGTTAGCGCAGCGCTGACACGCAATTCCCATCCATTGCAGCCGTGGCATCGTCGCGGACCTCGGGATGCTGAAGACGCACTGCCGAAGGTGGTTGTGTGCTTGAGGCTCCCTGCTCGATATCTTGACCGTGAAGACGGGCGATTATCGTTTGAGCGAAACATCTTATTATTTGTGACCGCACAGTGGTGTTACGCATCGCTTCCTCGTCCAACGTCTCCGCCAGGGAATTTCGCAATTAAGTCACGCAGCAAATCGCTTAAATCGTCATAGTTTTCCGGCAACATCGATTAATGGGCGAGGAAACACGGCCTGGATAATTGATGGGATCTTTTACGGTCGGTGTTTACCGACTTTTGTTTTGGTACCGTCCTTTTTTCGGTTACGGATACTAAGAAATGGCTTAACGAGATTCAATTGACGCCATTGTTCCGTTGACGTTGATCGATGATTGATATCTGAATTTTAAACAAGATGTATCTTTGGATTTACACGAATTCGTGTACATTTCGTACGATACATCGTCGACAGTCAACGTACAGCATCAATGCCATTGACATTGATGCGTGCCGCAAACTATACTTATCATTTTCCATATGATTATTTCAGCTATTTAATATAAGATCGCGCTACTGATTCGAATAATTATATATTTATATACATAAACACACATAGTATGTCGTATAATTTTTCATATAATTGGCATCTTGTTAACAGTTTTCGCCATTACGAATCCATGGAATCTCGTCTGTTATTAGCCACGCTCAATTTTATTCTTCTCAGCATCATCATCGCGTCGAAATTTAATTGCACGCCTGATTAATTGGCATTAAGATGGTCTTAACATAATTTCCCGACCTCAAATCCAATGATTCACCGGTAAGTATAATACTAACCATAGTCCAATGTCAATATTTTAATTATATCTCAATATATATATATTTTTTTCTTCAAATGTAACGGTGTTCGGAAATGATCGATTTTGATTTATTTATTTATTTATACTAATGACGAGACAATATTCGCGGATGCGGTGGATTTTTTTCGCGATGATTGATCTACGCTCTCAATTAAACAATGTGCATCGTTAAGCAAACCGTAAATATGTACGTATTTGTATTGAACGTATGCCAAATAATAATGATTTATATCAGGGTTAATGTACTAGTCTGTATCGAACAGTAATACTATATAAAATAAATTATTGCGTATTGTTTTTTACTGTAATAATATTTTAATAGTTTTCGTAAGAGTCATTTTATATATTGTTTGTGATATTAAATGTAACTGGCAACACTCTACCTATTAATATATATTTTCACCTGTGACTATTGGACTAGACCAGGATTTCCCAAACTGTGTAACCCAAAATAGGTGTTCCACGGAGCATAAATAGATATTTCACAAAAAATCTTCTGATACGTCTATCATCGAAGAAGAAAATAATCCAAAAACTTTGATTTCTTCAAAATCGAATATTGAAGAACAAGTGTCATTTATGAACAAACCAAAACGGAAGTATGATGAAAGTTATTTGAATTTTGGATTTACGTATATTGGCAATTCAGATGCTTCTGATGCAATGTGGGTTTTGTGTCAAAAAATACTCGCAAACAGTTCTTTGGTTCCAGCTAAACTTCGCAGGCACTTCGAAACGAAACACTCTGATTACATGGAAAAGACATGCATTATTTTAGGTTTAAGTCCAAATTTTTAATGAATACAATGGCTAAAACTGAAAATGAAATTGCAAAAGAAGCGTCTTATCGCGTAAGTTATATTTATGCACTTATATTAAGCTCATAGAATTGGAGAGACACTCATTAAGCCATGTGCGAAAGACCTGGTGTCATGTGTTCTTAATAAGCAGGCTACTAAAAAAATTCAACAGTTGATGAAGCCGTGAAAATGATAAACTTTGTAAAATCTAGACCACTTCAACCTAGATTATTTAAAATTTTGTCTTTTACAAATCAAATGCATCTTTTTGCAAATCAAATGCATCCTTTTACAAATCAAATACAACTTTTTACAAATCAAATGCACCCTTTTAAAAATTATGTTAAACAATTAAATATTTTTCAATATATATATACTTTTTTTTATCAGTTACTACAAAAAAATGTAAAAAACGGGTTCTACTGTATTTAGTACCCCGAATTTACGTTTTCCCACTAATTACGTTTTTTTTTATCAGTTCCTTTAAAAATGTAAAAAATTCAATTCCACTAGATTATACCCCAAAATTTTCGGATTTGCTAAGTGTTCCGTCGCTGAAAAAGTTTGGGAAACCCTGGACTAGACTAAACCAATTAATTCAATCATCGGTCCTCTACGTTATTATCTCACACTTTTCTTCTCTTCAACTTCTCACAATTTTACATTTTAACTTTTAAAATTCCAACAGTGTCCCTCAGCCTCATTGTACCATAGACGTAATCATATACTTTCGCCATTTTTTTAATAGTATTTATATTAACCTAGCCGTGCCTATTTAGGACCGCAAGTTTTGATTTTTCTCGAATAACTCTTTTAACCTTCTCCACTCTGTGGAAAGTGTGGAAAAGGACCAGACGTATTAGGGTAAAAGGCTTTTAGCAAAAAAATTGTACCACGTTATTAATTAATTTATTTAAAAAAATGACCTTTATTGAATAGGAAATTAGATTAAACCCTATTCATGTTTTTTTTATACACGTAAAATAAAATTAATGAGAGTAGAATGGAGATTCGACCAAAAATGGTCAGAGTGGAAAGGGTTAATATAACTCTTATATATCACAATTTTTTATTATTTGTCTAAAAAAGTCTAAAAAATAATTATTATAAGTAATCGTTGACCTTTATTGTCCACAATTGCGAAAAAAAAAAACCACAATACCCGCTTCTGTAGCTACGTTTTGTAGCCAATGGTTTTTTCTCGCTCGCATCCGGTACGATGTGCCAAGTGCGAGTGAAACGTATAATAGTGACACGTGTCACAAGAATTTAGCGGTCGGTCTACCAGCGGCGTGTCCTCAGTCTGCTGTGGGACATCGCCGGGTGTGCGCGTCATTTACGCGTCATATTAATTAATAGAAAAATTCAAAACATCGACCAAATTTCGAAGCATATAAATAACTATAATTATTCTTCGAATTATCCATTACTTAGTATATCATCAATAATTTTCCATTATAAATAGACCCCTTTCGGGCTACGCAGATGATTTTAAGCCGCTATGACAGATCGGTTAATAAGTGTTTTATTTCTGTATTTTTTATTCGAGGTTTATTTTGTTAATATTGAGATACTTTGAGTTTTGGATTATCATAAGTTTCTTACATGCCCGTACAACATTTTTAAATTGGTAGCTGGCCCGTTGTTAAAAAAGGTTGCTCATCCCTGTACAAGCCGAATAAATAACATGGCGATTTTCGATATTCATTTGTTTTGCAATAATTTTGTGTCTAATGTCACTCCGGTCATAAAAAAGCAAATTAAACGCTACCCATATAAAAACCTTATATTAAATTAAATCTGATATAATATAAAAGTATTTTCATAGTGATATATGGACATAAAAATAGTTGTTATAACCTCGTTGCGATACATGTAGATCAAACAAGATGGCGATTTTTGATATTTATTTGTTTATCGGCCATTTTGAATCTAGACATTTTTTTATTTGAAGAGTATTTATTAACCCATCCTTCACGACGGCTCGAAACAAACGCTGCTGGCCTATGGGGTATATTTTGTATGAAAATAGACCCAAAAGTCAAGAATTAATAAATTTTCCAACAACACCTTGACATTTAAAAAAAATGGATTATTCTATGAATAAAAATACTTATTCATGATATATATTGGTAGAAAAATCCAAAATATCAATCTAATTTTGCACGATACGATACGACACAGCACAATATTTTCGCGATGTTTTTTCTCGCTCATATCCTCAGGAAATAAAGATCAATGATTATTTATATTGTAGGATTTATATTAAAAGACTTATTCGAGAAAAATCAGAAACTTGTGTTCCCAAATAGCCACATCAGCACGGTTAGGTTAATAAATAAGTAATGGACTGTTGCCTAAAACAGCTAAAAGTTATTGGTCGGATACTAAATCGCATGATTTTAATAGTAAATCATTATATTTTCATTGAACATCTGTAACTAAAGCGATTCATTCCATCCCACTTTTCGCATATTCGCATAATTAATATTTGATTAATTCTCCCAATTATCTCGATAATATACGGCCATGGACGTGCACACAAAACGAAAGTATACGAAAAAATGCAAAACACACCGACAACCATAATTAAAGTTTATTTAAATTTAACGTGAATAATGGGCCGAGATGGTCCGCGATAGTAATCCGCGGTTCGCGATTACGGATTCGAAATGGCCGCGCTCTGTGCCTGTTGGAATAATTGCACATAATTCATTTCGGAGCCATAGTTCGGCTCTCGGTGCCGAGATGGTATACCATAACAATAAAATTTCAAATTTGCTACACGTACGTAATATTTCGCGAAACGTGCGAAATGTGAAACCCCCGCCGACCATCAGGCGTCCCGATGTGTTAATATTTTGATTTGTTGTCTTGAACCCTCATCGATGCCCGTGTGAATCTTTCGTTCTCACACTGTATCGAAATTCGCCGTAATCACTGTTAGAAGGATACAGTTAGCAGGATACCGACGAGATTACGGTCCAATTTGATGTTATTTGATCAATTTATAAAGTCATCGTTGAAAATACGCCTTCGAACGTATACTGGATTATATAGAGAAGTGTTTGAAATGTGGTGCTACGGAATAAGGCTTATGCTTAACAAGCCTTTCTGTCCCTGGAAGAAAGGAAGACTAAGGCTGTGGTGGTTGGACTGTGTACAGAGGGACACTGCATCATTGAAACTTACCAGAAGATGGAGTGAGGTGGCGGTAGACCGGATAAAAGATCGACTAACGTGGATAAACAACAGAAGGCAAAGGTGATTTGCATCAATAAGAAGCTGCCGTAGCTCAGCAAGACTTACAATAGATCGAAGTCAAGGCATATGATGAAAAATATATGTATGAAAGCAGTCTTGAAGAACTGAAACGTTCTGATATGACTGAATGACGTACCGCATTCTACAATTGATTATAAAATTTAAGCACTAACTATATAACTAGGAACATCAATAATTAGATCCTAGCTCAAAGTCGAAGATCTGTTTCATTATGCAGAGAATAGGGAGTAGTTCACGATCAATACGAAAATGTTTAAACACTGAAAAGACATGAAAAGAGATATTTTTTATCAATGGAACTCGTCGAAATCGATCTTAAATCGCTAATTCCCGAGAAATCAATAGACAAAATCGGTTACATGACATTTCGGCGCCGAAGATGCGCCCCGACATTTGCGCCCCCATCTAAACAGCGTCAAATCCGCGCCGGAAGAAATATATATTAGATTAGATCGGATTCCGTTTTTTTTTTGGGGTTTTTTTAATTTATTTTAATAAATAATATTTACAGCCTATACATTCCTACAACGCTCCCTGTTATAGAGCGATGCGTACGACAGTTCCTCATATAGTGCTTTATTCTAGAACGCAGTTTTCTACAAAACGCTTGATTTTCAAAGCCAACTTACATATTTGGTAAATATTATATCATCATCATCATCATTTGCCCATCCACAAGGCTATCACTCGCTGAAGACATGGGCCTTACCAAACTCTCGAACGGCAGTCGAGGCTAAAGGAACCTGAGTCTCACACGTGACAAGAGAGCTCCTTTTTCGTGTCCATACCGCGGGGACCCAAGTCGTCTAGGTATGCGGTTTTTTGTAAAGAGTTTCCCTCTCTTGGCCATTACTGGCATTGGACGTACATCTTCTACCATGTTGGTATCGGATTTTACCCTCTCGACTGTGTCCAGGCAAGTAGGAGGGGGTTTGTCTCGGTACTCGTTTGTTCTCTTCTCTAATGCGTTATCTGCTTATAACGAACGAGTCACGAGTGACAAGTAGCGAGCGACCACACACACACACACCTTTATAGATATACACAGGCATATATATGCACATCTGCCCAAAACGAGTCTCAAGTGATTATTAGCCCGGTCGCGCAATAGCGATCCTTTCATCATGGGAAAGACCTCCTCGGAGAGAGAAAAAAAAGAAAGAGGGCGAAACTATCGAGACTAGACCAAATATAGGTCAACAGATAAGGGTTTTCCTTCCCAGGGTATACTGGTTCTGTGGTGAGAAATCCGTCAGAGACCAGATTTATTTATGCACTTAAGGATATATGTACACGAACAAACTAAACATTAAAAAATGTGAATAGGAACAATGTTGATATATTTATTTCGTTAAATTTACAAAATACGATTAAAAAACATAACCCCAAATTTTGTATGGGTCCCTAATCTTCTATATGGCGTATTTTTATAGCGTGGTCCCTATTTCGATGCAATAGGAGGGTTGACTGTATTTGTTTTCAATTGTCGGAATCTGGAATTGGTTAAAGCTGGGATAAGAACTTGGGTTACATTGCCTTTGACAGCAGTGGCGGATTTACCACTTGAGGGGCCCTAGGCGAAATTAAATTTTAACCATCCCCCACACCTCTAAATATGTTCACTTCCCTAGACCTATAATGAACATTCAACGCACACGATTTTTACTCTGAAAAAAAAAACAATTTAATAAAAAAAAAACTTTGAGGCCCTCTGAATTTATGGGGCCTCAGTCGCGCGGCAAGGGGAAATCCGCAACTGTTTGCCAGGTTTTGCATTTTTTTTAAATCTCGATTATTTCAACATAAGTGACTCAGTTATTTTATAAAAAAATGATTTTTGGGTATACTTTTTGGACAAAAACCTTATATTTTCCATCGCAAGGCCTTAAGTGACTGAAATTTCATTGAATAAGCCCTAGAGACGAATAAGGCATGACCCACATGCCCTTCACATTCACGCGTATTGATAATTTTTAATTTTCTAATTACGCAGTTTCACAATAATGTGACCTCTGTTCCCAATTTTCATACAAGCGAGAGTATCATGGCTATAATTGCACAAACCAGTCGAATAATAATTATGCGGTTTTCTAAGAATGATGTTTCGATGCTCAATATATTTAAATAAACACGATTTAAATTATTATGTTAATTAAATATTAAATAAACTTAAGATTTGTAATCGGGATGTATGCAAGAGGCAGCAGCAAAACGGTGTTTCTGTGCTTGTTCCTTGCTGGCTACATTCTCATGGCGCTGCGAAGCATGTACCAGCATTTACCATTGCATTCGTAATTACCGTATTGTCTTCTTTTTTCATCTTCTTTCTATTCCGTCGGATGGTCATTATTCGCTACCGTTATCTGGGCCCCGATCGACATCGCTGCTCTGATCCAGCGTTTTGCAGTTAAACAAAGCGAACCGATTTCAACAACTTGGATTTTATTACTGCACATGCACTGAACGCACGCGTTTACACACAAAATATATAAAGTATATTTGTGATAATCTTCTTCATTTTAATCAAAATTATAACGAAAAAACCCCAAATTTTTCTCGATTAACTCTCGGGAATCGGTAAATCGGGAATATTATACGATATTCAATATGTCAGTCACCATCTTGCAATGAAAAAAATAAAAATAAACTGAAGCACGGCTAGATTCTTTTCTTAGTATATTTGCCTTGTATTATCACGCGTAAACGCGTGCACGGGCTGAACCCCGGAGTTCGCTAGCCCGCGAAAATGCGTGCAAGGACTGTAATGTGTTAATATAAATCCTACATGTAACCAACTGTTTGTATTTGTCTAAAAAAGTCTAAAGAATCAATATAAATAATCATTGATGTTTATTGATCGCGGATATGAGAGAGAAACAACATCGCGCAAGTGCAAGTCAGAGCGAGAAAAAATATCGTGCTGTTCCGGGGTAGAAACCGATCCGGGAGCAGGCCGTCGCTCTGTGCGCACGTCACCTCCGCGTCGCATTAATTAGTACAAAAATGGGGTCTATTTTCATACATTAACTTCATTAAAAATATACCCCATCGGCCAGCGGCGTTAGTTTCATTAGCAATTAACGATATTGCAACAAAACGATGTAATAGTACAAATTCTAACTTGAAATTGGTTCCAGTTAAGAAACGTTCTTGAAAGTTAGTTGAATATTCATTATTTATTAGACCCTTTTGCATAATAAGGAAATAATTGTATTAATCAAATGATTGCGAAATAAAATTGTCGAAAAAATCAGTACAATTATTTAAAAACCAAATTAGAATCGTTTTTATTAATATATTTAATTTATACGAATATAATAATAAATAATAAACAAATATTGTCATGGTGATATATGGACAACAAAACGGTTGTTATGACCTCATTGTAACCAATGCGGATCAAATAAGATGGCGATTTTTGATATTCATTTGTTTTCATATGTTTTTAATATATGTTATTTACGATATCGTTATATTATAATAAAAAATGTCTACATTTCTTATTGAAAGATATCCTTAAAAGCTTATAATAATATATTCGAATATAATAGCTTTTATAGTTTTCGTAACAGTCATTTGTTATATTGTTAGTGATATAAAATGTACACTGGCAACACTGTTCCTATATTTTTTTACATTAGACTCCAGATTCGTATGGAAAATTATTGATAAAAACTATTAATGGTGAGTGATGAACCTCTACATTATTATTGTTATTATTATTTATCTTTATATCCATATCCAAATACAAAATATTTTCTATCTTCTAAAATACATGATCGCGAATGTAAGTTAGGAGCGTCTAAATAATTCCATGGATTTAAAATTAAAATAATAAATATTTTTCATCATGATGTGTGACACTAAAAATGTTGTTATGGCCTCTCAACCAGATGCCAAATAAACAAGATGGCGATTTTCGATATTTATTTGTGTCAAATGTCATTCCGATATGGCACTTATAATAAAAACTGTCTATAGAATATAATTAGAAGCTTATATTAAACTTATTCGAATATAATAATAAATAATAAACAAATATGTTCATATTGATATATATATGGACATAAAAATGATTGTTATGTGTACATACGGATCAAACAAGATGGCGATTTTTGATATTCGTTTGTTTTTTCGGCCATCTTGAAATTTATTATATTATCGTATTATGATCGAAGGTTAGTGTTAACGCCATTTTGCACAAAATTATCAATATATTTTTAATTTAAAGGAACCGAAAACACCGAAAATTGCGTCCCAGAAGTGCTGAAAAAAGCGTTCGTAATACTGTTGAAATTCTTTTAATTAATAGCAACACTAAAAATAGATATAAAATTTAATTCAATACAACGTTATTTTAATGCTAGGATTATACTAGACGCGTATTCTTAATGCGTTTATAATTGTTATTGTATTTTTTACAAAGAGTATAAATCAGTCTAATTGCTATACAACGAGATTAATAACAAAGTTTTTGGCAAAAATATGTATAGCAATCCATCTCATCTTGAATATGACAAAAAAATAAAATTTATGGCCCAAATCCACGTCCAATTTTTCGATTCAATGCCTTTGCAACATCCGAAAATCATTGCCACCATTATATTATACATTGCAGCACAACTTCATTATATTAATATAATATATATATATATATAACAATTTTGAGATGAGACCGTGACTTTCTTTTTTTTTCTTAAAATAAATATATCGTAACATTTTAATAATTAATAATGTTTTTTCATAGAAAACGCGACATGAAAAATAAGCCATCCATTATTGGAACATTGGATCATTAGACACCGATCGATGGAGACACGCCATGAAAATGAATGTTCACCAGCATTCACTCATTAGCTAGTAATTATCACTATCACTTTTCACTATTTGTGAATATTCATGTGTGTGTGCGTGTATGATGGCATTACGTATGTCGAAGAAAGTTATTTCTGCATAAAAATGCGATATAAGGTCAGCTTTATTGCGGTCTGTGACATTTTTTTTTTTTGCATAATCGACGCAGATTCCGTCTGTCATTTTTATTTCGGATCGAATCACAATGAAATGATCGAATTGAGCAATGCTGCTGCAATAAAAATCTGTGTATAATTGAACATTAGCACTATTCAGCACATTCTCGTATATAAAAAAAAGCTCTCATTGCCCGTTACGATTTCCATAATTGAGAAACAGTCGAATAATGCAGCATCAGATCGGCTGCGAACAATAACGTTGGCCGATGGCCTGTACCAACACTCTTATTTGCCAATAGATGCAAATTCCTCTTTGTGGTGGCTGAGTGTTGCGCGTAACGTGCGTGAAGGAAACAATCGCAGGTGTCCGAGGAGGTTTTGGGTCTCTTTGTTTTTTTAAAAAGTGTTCCAAGGTCCGGTTGGCTCATCGCCATGCTTTTTTCTATCGTCTCTCCGGCATCTGCATGCGTTCATGCAAAAATACCGTACGTCGGTCCGAATTGGCATTTGGTCAAAGTGCATAATTGAAGATATTGTTAATGGAGATCGCACAAAAAGAGCCATTTCCGAATTTAATAATACGGCACGTGTATATATTTATGCCATAAAATACTTTTTTGCAGTGATTTTATAATCTGCATCATCTTGTGATACAAATATAACATCGTTTCGATCAAAAAAATGAGAGTAATCGCACTGAAGAGACACTGATCCATATCACACACTATTTAGTTATGAATATTAGCCTCGAAAATTCTTTTAAAAAAATATATAATGCCAAAATGACAATGATGTGGTTTGCTATTATTTAAAATACAAGAAGAGAGTGAAAGAAATACAGTATTACGGCAATTATTTAATAACTACAATGTATTTTCAATGAATAATCAACGGAATATGAATTGAGACGTACTATTTAATTAAATAAACGAATATTAAATTACAATGACAAGAATATTGTCGAAAATGTGATATGATGTCATTTCAAAATGGCTGAAAAACAAATGAATATCGAAAACGTCCATCTTGTTTATTTGGATAGTTCACATACTAACAGGACATAACAACTTTTTTTGTGTCCATATATCACAATGAAAAATATTTATCATTTAATTATCATGTAGAACTATTGTCCCGCCGGCGTGACAACTGGAAAGCTTTATATTAAAGTTATTTGAATATAAATATGTTCATTTAATTTATGGAAACAATTAGAACCGCTAAGTTTCGTAAGTAAAGTTATATTTTTGCATTTGAATATTAATTCGTATACGTGACATAATTATGTAAATTTATCTAGAGCTTACCCCTTTATAGGGCAAATTAATTAGTTTGGTTTTTTTTTTTTATTGTTTTATTGACAATACTTATTGTTAATAACAATAAATTAACCAAAAAGCGGAAATATGGAAATATAGACCTTAAAGCCACTGGTTAACGTATTAACCAATTTGAACCTTTGCCCTATAAAAGGTTAAAGGGTTAATATAGCTTAAGAGTATCGATCAGAGGCCCCAAGCTCAACTCAATTTTGAGGCCCCCTTCAAAATATTTTCACTAGCCTTACGCCCTATAATATAATTAATTTCACATCAATTTATGTAAAAATACTGAAAAAAAATAAAGTTATATTCTTACATTTTATTTAGCTTCTCGATGATCGCTATTAGCGATCTCTATATTACAAATATTTATTATTCTTAGAAAAATTCAGAGGCCCCCTCCAGTGCTGTATGCCGAGGGGCCCAATGGCTCCTTTTGCCTTAACCCTTTTAATCCCAGCCTTTTTTGCATAAAATCTGCGAAGAATTACAAAGAATTTTTTTTTGGTAAAAATCAATAAGTTTTCATTATTTTTTTTATCCCAGCTAATGATTCGTTTAAAAACATAATTCTTTCTGTGGGGCCCTCACTGTGGAATGTATGATAATAACTAATCTTTAAATATGAATAAAAACATAAAGAAACAAAGAAAAAAAATATTCTTAAAACAATATAAACTTTGAGGTTGAATTATTTTTAACCTAAAAATAAATTATTTTATGTAAAGAAATTAATTGGAATTGTAAATAGAAAATGGTTTTTAGTCAGAAAATGAAAAAAAAAATACTTAAAAAAATAATAATATCAGGAACCCTTCCAGGAACTTATAAAACTTTTTTTTAATAAATCTGTATAAATGTTCTCATAATTACTTAATACCTTATAAATAATCTAATCAGTTTTTTGAACAGGGGTTGCAAACATTTTTATATAAAATGAAAAAAAATGGTATGAACAAAATTCTATTGTATATGCACTTTAAAAATCAATAGCTCGTCATAAACTGTTGACATGTCACCCCAGAAGTATCAATACATAGGAAATACATAATTTAAAACATTATGAATTTTAATTAAACGAAAAAAAATAGATTTAGCATAATTTTTGTTTAAGAAAATTTTGAGGCCGATGATCGGCCTTGTTGGAAATTTCGCATACACCAGTTGGGGCCGATGATCGGCCCCGTGGGAGTAAAAGGGTTAAGGTAGCCACGAGCCTGAATCCATGGATCGTAGTCTACGGAACGGTTAGTGCATATGGTTCGAAAAATGACCGTTACTGCTGAACTTTGAGACCCCTTAAATTAATGAAGCCCCAGGCGCGCGCCTTATGCGCCCAAGGGGAAATCCGTCCAAAATCTTTAATTGAAATTAGCGATTTCCGTTTAAAATTAAATAATTATTATTCATTTATATTTCATAATTTTTGGCCTTAACATATATGATATGGCCATATTTTATTCATATCATAACATTTCTTTCGATACACCGCGATTAAAAATATGTATTGGACAATCATTAAATCAAATAAATTATTAATAAGATCCTTGTGGTTCTAATCGTTTTTAGGGGACCCTTAAAAAAAACAAGTAGTTCTTTTTTGAGAGTTTAATCCATAGGTTTCGATATAAATTATAATAATCTGAAGGATTAATATAAATATAACCTAACTTAAGATGGCACAATTATGGCTCAATAATTAAAAATCAGTGATGATAACTAACATAACATCTACGAAATACGTCTAACACGATTTCGAAACAGCACGTTTCATGAAAACAAAAGCAATTATATTTTACACGGTTGTTTTGATTTAACACGCCTTAAATGACCGCTTATTTCAAAACCACTAAATTCATTTCTGTTAAATTATATAATATATTTTTATGAAATTTTATGCATATTTTTGTCAACGACGATATATCGTATCATACACTTAATAGCGATTTACAGCATGTGAAGAATCACTCCTAATCGATTGAAGCTATGATCCAATCGTGATCTGGACCCGTTAAGATCCTGTCATTACCCATACACCTCAGATAAGATCATCACGCCTTTTTCGGCACACCACTGTTAATCCAATTACTGTTTCGCGTCTTTGATATCGTGAAAAGAAATCGTGCTCTCTTTATGGCAAAATCATACGGAGGGATTTGAATAATTTCACTCACTTTGATTGATGGTGACGCTGGTGGAGGAGTCGCCTCTCGAGGACCGTGGGATACCACTCGGCTACGAATCGCTCGCCACCACCATCCCGGCTCGACAATCGATCCAATCTGTCATGTGAAAATTTTCACCGTTCAGTTGCAAAACACCACGATGACCATACCCGTGGAAATATGGCCGATTTTCATCGGATCTGCATTGGAATTGTTAAAAAATAAATATTGAAACGCACCAACTATTCATGGGTGGTATTGACGATTTTTTTGCGTCGTTTATTATCTCAAAAATAACAGGTTTGCATGATGGCTTTATTCATTTTTGTCTTGTGCAACTAGCCACACGACTTTTGCACTGATTCTAATGTCAAAAATACGGGGTCATATGGGTGACATTAGCGACATAGCCCGAATTTATAATTCGTGATGATAATATTCGCGTAATCCATCTTAAAAAAAATTCAAGTTCACGGACAAATTTCATTTAAATTCACTGTTAAATATATTTTATTAACACTGATTTTAAATTCCAATACAGATCCAATGAGGGATTGATTTAATTTATTTATTATATAGAACTAACACACACTCCTCGGAGTCAACAAGAGGCAGCACAGCGAGGTGCAGACATCACGGGGCGTCGAGTGCGACTGAGTAACCGAACGCAACTCCAGTTATTCGGTACGGTTAACTTTTAACTGTTAAACTTGAACGCTCCATCGGCGAAGACGTTCCATCATGCATAAATATTAATTATAATGAGTTGTTGTGTGTGACGGAAAAAATTGCACGATGCAAAATTTTTGCACACATCCAGGATTTCGACGATTACGATCGAGCCAAAGGACTATATTAACCAAAATTTGCATATATTAAATAAATAAAAAAATAACACTTCCGTGTATTAATGGCTACTTAATTCTGGAAAAATATGTGGAGTCTTCCCTGACGAATCTTGACATTGGTAGCCATATTTAATGTATGCTTTATTATTAGCGATTTTTTACATAAAACAATGAAAAATGTGCAATGAAATTATGGCCAAAATGATACTCCGTATTCGTCAGACATGGCCACAATCAACTCCTATTAATTCCCGAATAAGAATAAATAAGTATATAACGACGTTTTGACAATATAAAAGAGTTTTGAAGGGATTATACGCCGCACAGTGGGCAGAATCGTGAATTCTACTGCCAAAAATCTGTAATTTCTTTTCTATTTTAGCTAGAATTATGTAGTTAGTAAAAGTAATTATGCCAATTTTTAGTAAATATATTCATTATTAACGGCCATAAAAAATATCTCGCCATATGAATGCACTTCTTGAGTAATTGCATTTTTAATCACGCTCGGACAAAGTATGATTAAATAATATTTGCGGAGCATCAAATTCAATCGACTATATCTTTACAATTTTTAATTGCACATTATATTATATATGACACAGAGCCAGTATACCCTGGGAAGGAAATCCCTAATCTGTTGACCAATAATTGGTATAGTCTCGATACTTTCGCTTCTCTTCCTTCTTTCTAGAGGACCCCTCTCTGAGGAGGTCTTTCCCATGATGAAAGGATTGCTATTGCGCGACAGGGCTAATAATCACTTGCGACCGGCTACCTGAGACTCGTTTTGGGCAGATGTGCATATGTATGCCTGTGTATATCTATATGGGTGTGTGTGTGTGGTCGCTCGCTACTTGTCACTTGTGACTCGTTATAAGCAGATAACACCTTAGAGAAGAGAACAAACGAATACCAAGACAAACCCTCTCCTACTTGCCTGGACACAGTCGAGAGGGTAAAGTACAATGCCAGCAATGGCCAAGAGAGGGAAATTCTTTACAAAAAACCGCATACCAAGACGGCTCGGGTCCCCGCGGTATGGACACGAAAAGGGAGCCCTCATATCACATGTGAGACTCAGCGAGTGAGAGCCTTGTGGCTGGCAAATGACGATGATGATGATGATGTAAATAGTTAGCAATTAAGTTTATATATTGTTCATTAAAAACGAATGTTGAGATGAAGAAGTTTTGAATTTATTAGTTTTAGAATTATTGTCAACTTTTTTTTATATATAAGATAAAAGTTGTATTTTTATCGTGTCTCTAATTTATAAAGATATTGTTTTTTTAATTAATACATAACGCTGATTATTCATAATTCTAGCTCAAATAGAAACAGTGGCATGTCGAGAGTATCTGGCGCCTGTGTGCAGAAATTCAATTTTCGTCTTTGTACTTCTGGCGTGTTTAAAAAAAACGAACTACGAGCAATTACTCATATTTATAAAATATTATTTAATGTCCATTTTAAGAAATCTAATTTATTTTATTAATTTTTTCCTCTTGGCACCGCGGCGCCTGTGTGCACCGCACAATCTTGCCATATGGACGGCGATCCCCTGAATAGAAAAGAAGTTACAGATTTTGGCAGGAGAATTCATGATTCCGCCCACTGCGCGCCGTACCGAAAATGTGTTCCAGAAGTACGTTAAAGATTAGAAAAAACCCAAGGATACTTAACGTTATTTCTAGGTCTGTGTTTTAATGATTAATTTGTCTTGATTCAAGACAAGTCTTTCCAATTTCTAGAAATGGCAGTCGAGCTCTAGAAACGGTTGTCGTTGTCATACAGTGGAATCCCAATCTATCATTCTTGCATTTATTGTATTCCCGCATTAACCGTTTTCGTTATGAGTCCCGATGAAACAAGAATAGTTTTAAATAATACCGAATATATTGTTTTTACTGGGCGATCCTTTGAAAAACAGTGGACCTATTTTCTATTAAAATGTTTATTAAAAATGGGTCAATTTGATTTGCAAAAGGGTGTATTTGATTTGAAAAGGGGGTAGATTTGATGTAAAAAACCTGTAAATATAAATTATGTTTTTTTTAAATTACATTAATTTATTTAAAATGTATGTGATTATTCTAAAAAATACTGGAAAAGGTGTCATGAAAATATTTGGAAAGCATTGGCAAATCAGCAATGCCTTTTTGAATTTCTAAACTTTTTTAATAATTAAAACCAATTAAATATATTATATAAAATGCATCAACTGAGCACTGTTTATGTTGAGATAGATGAATATGCAATAGATTTTCTAATAAAAAACTAATCTAGAATTCAAAATCGCCAACGATAAATTACTGGACTTTATATACTAGGTTATCGAGTATGGATCTAAATTAACAATTTATCATTTATCAAATGAAGATAAACGATGATTATAGCCATGTTTTTAATATATGAATATGTACTGCCATCTAGTGGTTTCATGTTTAACTTGTACAAATATTATGTTTAAATATTCCTAAAATCATTTTACGAGAGATATTCAAATATTATTTTCAATAAATCATTGAATTATCCAAATAATAAAACTATGATATATAGTAATTACCGTCCAATTACACGATAGCATCAAATGTAAGACAAGGAGTTGTAACTTCCCAGAAACTATTCACCTGCGTTCTGGAAGATGTGTTCAAACATCTCCATTGGAAAAGATGGGGCATCAATATAAATCATCTGTAAAGCCTCAGATTTACAGATGACATAGTCATTATCCTCGGAGTCGAGTGTTGTCGCGTGTCGGAATCAGACGTGGCGGCGATAGCAGTTGGGCACAATCATAGTTTCGTGGATTCTACGGAGCTATGAGGAGCCAGGCCGCTATCCAGGCCAATTCAGTGACATGTGTGCTACTGGAGGTGCCCGTAGCACCCGATCAGACCGTAAATTAAATACGAATTGGTCCTAACCTCGTCTGATTATTATTGTTACAATCCACACGTGACAGCTCGGTTCCCGGGCTTTGGCTGGCGAGCTGACCCGTATTCGAAGAGCCAAGATAACCTGGAGAACGTCCGTCACAGTCATGACATCATGGCTGAGACGGAGGTGCCTCCGGGTGGCAAAGACCCGCCTCAGGGTTAATATGCCACTTAAATAATAATAAATTCAATAAGTCATTATGGAGGAGACTATACGGAAAATCTACGGTGCCTCAATCAATCGATATAACGTGTGATACTCAGGTTCCTTTGGCCGGCCATTTGAGAGACTAGGCTGAGAGGCTGATTGTCTCGTGGTTGTTAAATGATGATGATGATGATATTCAAGTTAGATATAAGCTGTTCCTTGAACAAGAACAATAATTTATTGAGCTACTACGAGCTACAAAGTTACTGTATGTTTCATTTTAGAAAAGAGGGTTCCAATTTACATATTTATTTACTTGACGATGGATAAATAGCATGGCCTCTCACCCATATAAAGGTTAGATAAGGATTCTAAAGATACGGGGCGGGGCAAAATCACATACTTGGCCATTTTTTGTTTATTAAAGCCTTAATAATTTTAAATCAGAGTAAAAACATGTCATATATGTCTTTAGGGATTACAAGTCTCCCCAGTTTGGGGAAGCAGCCTCCTTTAAGGCACCTGTTAAACAGGTCTGTGACAGTTGGCCTGATCACCGGCCAGATGCCTTTTATAATTCCATTGTGAGGCAGTCGTATCCGGGAGCCTTCCTTGGTTTAAGGCTCTTAGCGTGAGCAGGTCGGATTTTAGCTAGTCTTTAAAGTTCTCCGTCGATGTTAGAGTCGTTCCGCCAGGTGTCCTGGAGAATTAAGTCGTTAATCAACGCAGTTGTAGTGTCCACCATATTTAGAGTAAGGGAGCCGAGGGATTGAGCTCAGGGTACACAGCCCCAAGTCTCCTGTCCTTATGAGTAAAATTTTACAATTAAGGACCGGCTGAATGTCATTTATAAATAAAATAGATAATAAAAGTCCTAAATTTGACCCCTTCGGAATTCTGGAAGTTGTATAATAAGCATACGATGTTTGGGAGTCGTATGTCACATATTATTTCCTCACTGTTAGGCAACTGGAGAAGAAACATACGGGATTACCTGAGAACCCAGAATTACCTAGTTTCAAAATGAGACTAGTGTGATCACATGCTTTTTCAAAGACGTTATAGATGACATTGACTTGGACCCCCAATCTTCTCTGCGTGTTCGAATCTGCAATGAAACGTTCTGTGAGAAAACTAAAGTGACGGACTTTGCCACAAGAATCAGTTGGGTGAAGTTGCAGTGGGCTGGCCATTTGGCCTGCAGGATTGACGGGTGGAAGAGCTAGAAATTCATGGACTAGAGCAGTGGTTCTCAACCTTGTTGGAGGTACTAAACCCCACAAGTTTCATATGCGCGTTCACCGAACCCTTATATCATACACCGTATCATTTTTCATATCGTAAAATAAGTCGGATGTGTGTTTTGACCTCCGCCGAACCCCTGGGGTTCAATCGAACCCAGGTTAAGAACCACTAGACTAGAGGATGCGGACAGGTCAAAGAAACGGGAAACGCCTCCCGGACGCAATAGTGACGATGTAATCAAACTTCATTTCCATGACAATAAAATGGATAATAAATACAAGACGAAACCGATTAATATCATTTATTCATTTACAAAAAAATATAGGTATAAAATAATTACACAATATTAATCAAACATTAAAAAAAATATATTCATCTTTTATTTAATTATTTCAATAACGGCTCCGACTTAATAAATCACGAATCAAATACAACCGATAAAATAATTTAATATATTCTCAAACGCAAATTCTAATCACAACGACTAAAAAGGTTTATATTATATTTTATTTTTTTTAGTATTTATTTGCAATTCTATCACCGAGACAAACATAAATTTTACGACTAATTTGCTTATTTAAGAAAACTGATTACATATCCACATCCATGTTCACAAATCACATTTCAATTATTATTATTTTTCCGTCAAATATTGTTAAGTCTGAATTACGCATTCGATATGCAAAGAAAATATATAATATTTTACAGCATATTTTAACGAGCAAAGTGCAAAAAGATCAAAAATGGAACGTATTTTAAATGCTATTTAAATTCCAAAAAAAATATTTTTACTTTTTAGTCGTTCGGTATACACGTATATACCCAATGGCTCAGCTTCATGATCGATTTTCGATCTATAAAAATTCTATTCGGCTATGACGCTCGGCCATTACGACTAAAATTATTGTAACATAAAAATGTCACTAAATTTAATTTGTGAGATCATTAATATAAACTAGTTAACAATACTGATTACACATTTAATGTGAAGTCTGCATATTTTAATTAGACAATTTTACTAACATATCAGTCTCAATAGTGGAATTTTGAGGAAATCTTTATTTCATAACAAATTATCCCAATATTCTCAACATCAAAGCATTTTACGTCAAAAAAACATAAAAAGAAAACTTTTATTATGTAATACTAACAGATGCCATTAGATATAAATTTATTCTGCCATAATACGCTTAATAATAAACAGCGGTCAATTCAATATCTTCAGATTGGAAAAATATAATTAACATTGAAATTTTGTGTGCCATACTCGGATAACACCATCCCGAAAAATACGAAGCATTGGTTTTAGTAACGCCGTTAGTATTACTATAAAAAAAGATATGATCCAATGGAAAAATCATTATTCGTCACTCATAATATTTCGTACTAGTATTCTCGAATCTTCCAAAAACTTTGAATACATCTTCGAGTGCAAATACAGAAGAAGTCCCCATTTAAAAGTCATAAACGCCCAAACTAAGCGGATAACAATGCTCGTCTTGGCTGGCAAAATCGCTAAAAATTAAAAACAACGATTAAATAATTCTAAAAAAATAATGTTATTCAAAATAACTTACGTGTCCTATAGTGTATTTGCATAAAAATATACCACAGCATCAATGCTACTCCACTCAGCAGTCCAATAAAACCTAATATCTCCAATCGTCCAAATCTGGCCGGTGTGTATCTTTCCAGGACTCCTTTATATTTCGCGTGATGCATTAAAAACGTATTCAATGCGAGGCAACCTGTTTAAAAAGTCATACGGAATTAATTATTGCATATATTAGTATGGTGACGTAAATTGCGCGAAATTTTTTTAACACTACCGGAGACTAATCCCAATATGCCAGCTTCATAATTGGACAGAGCGAAGAATACAACGAATCCACTGCATCCCAAGCATATTCCTATAGAGCTTAACGCCAAATTGAACCATATTTTCTGGAAAGGACAAGGCATCTTTGCTTTGACGTCTCACCCACGCCGCGGCCACAACAAACTTCAAAACATACAAACGCCGATCAATCGCAACTCCCTTCCAGTGACGACGCGTTAGCGTGTCTAACTTTGCGCCATCGTTTTATACGAATATAAATATAAAAGAAGTGAAACACTATCAGTAACGTCGTTTAAATCATATCTATGATATAATCTCATTTATAAATATACTTATATTAAATAAATTTAATAACTGTATGGTGCATATCAGAATAACGTGTTATTTCTAACCTTTAGAATGGAGAACTCGAATGTGATGATTTGGAAAATAAAATGAAGTAATAGTAAAACGACAACAGTTGAAAGAATTTTTTTTAAAGTCGTGAAGCGATTAATATCATTATTGTCATTATTATTATATAATCTATTAATCTACTTGATCTATGTACTACTTAGTCTATGTTTCCCCAAGTGGAAAACCATGGACCTTTTTTTACTGTTAATATTTAGTGCAGTCCATTGCCATCTACACCACAGTGATTTTTTATAAAGAAAAGCGCTGCTGTCCGCTTTTCAGCTTATATTTTTGACAATTCATTTTTTGTGAAATGAAGGTCGTCAGCCCAGTGACGGATTTAGCATTCAAGAGACCCCAGGCGCAATTTAAGTTTGAGCCCCCCCCCTCTAAATATTTTCACTACCCTTATATCGTATAATGTACATTTTTACGCGCATTATTTTTAGACAGTAGCAGGCCAACAGTGTCCGGCCCTTAGTTTTGGAGGCCCAAGGCGCGCGCCAATTGCGCCAAAGGGTAAATCCGCCACTGCGTCAGCCTCCACCCCACTCAGAATTCTTTGGAATACTCAGATAGGTGACCACCTATCTGAGTACTATCTGCGCCCAGTAGCGGGTTAGTATTTATTATGTAGTTAGAAATTGTATTTTCAAATATTATTTTGCAGCCATGATTTTGAAAGACAAACGGAGAGTGGATCGCTCTTGCAACTCTGATAACAATATTTTATAGGTGATAGCTAATAGTGATGACAGATATTTGTAGTAATTAGGAATAATTCAGCTAGTTAGGTGCAGGGGCGCGCTGCGCTGTCCATATGGTCAGATTGTGCGGCGCACATAGGCGCCGGATGATTAAGTGCGCCGAGAGGCACCAATTGGAGCAAAATTAAAAAATATTAAACTTTTGAATATAGTTATATTTTTTTATTGTAGAATATATGGGCCCCAATTAAAATTCTGCACATTTATTCAACGCAGGATAGATGGCATTAAATGAATTAATTCCAAGGCTCAAACTACCCACATAAATATTATTTTTGTTAAACGTGTGGGGGTAATGGGTCTCTTCCTCTTGCATACCCCCTGGCCAGTTTTATAAAGAATTCCCGGAAATTATAGTTTTCATCAGACACCTATCCAACTACTAACGGCGCGCCCATGTCTGCGCTCTCTACGACGGTCTTAGCGGGAAGCCAGAGAATCACCAGGTCTGCTTAAGAGTTCTCTTCCCCCAGTGTCGACCTTAACTTAGGTGTGATATAGTTTCAACCCTTGCCATCCATCCACACCGCATATACCAACTTGTGGTCGGTTTAATCTGGGAAACAAAAGTAGATTTTTCTTGAAATGCATGATTTTAAATATCGAACTTACGGTTTGAGAGAAGGGAGAGGGAAAGTAGTCTTGTCCAACTCTTTGAATGACGATGCAAAACGAACAATTGCCGTATAGCAAATTATATTGCTGACCAGGGACATTTGTAAGACTGGACACTCTTAATCTAAATTCCGTAACAGACAGCGGGGCGTTCTAGCTTCTTCCACAGTGACATTTAGATTTCATCATTAATTTATGGTTAACAAGTAGGGTATTGGATGAGGCCAGGGCTTTACAATAGGGCTGTTTTGCGGATGATGATGATAATGACACAATTTAGTAAGCCGTGCAAGTGTTTACTACGTCTATTGTCGATGAATGACACAATTGTTATAAATCGGCATAGTCCGTCCGTATCATTTCTGGACTCTCGATGCTCTCGAGTGTGCCCCTATCCTTCTCACGTAAAGTAGCTCTGAGAACATTCTCCCACTCCGTTTAA